>JBBBVU010000005.1:10468720-10488335 GCA_037177055.1 Atherinosoma microstoma
GGAGAAGCAGCTTTTAGCTGTTATGCTGCAAACAAGTGGAACAAACTGCCAGTAGAGATTAAACTTTCGCCAAATGTGGAAACTTTTAAATCCAGGTCAAAAACATTTCTGTTTTCATGCATCTATGCATGAAACCTGCACAGTAACTTTTAACTTATCTTGCTTTCAATCTTTTTAATGATTGTTTTTTAAATGATTTTATTGTAATTTTAGCTGCTTTTAATGTTTTATGTAAAGCACTTTGAATTGTCTTGAACCTGAAAATGTGCTATACAAATAAACTTGCCATGCCTAGTATTAACAGAATTTGCAGGCCACTTTGCAGAGGAGAGTCATAAACATCATATAACACAAGGATGAAATATGGCTGATTATGAGGAACACATTCATTTTGATGCCTTTTCAACGTGTACCAAACTTTAACATCTCACAATTTTTCCATATTTTTATTTAGTCCCAGATGCATTGATAAATCACCAAACCAGTGTGCTGAGAGGAGTTCTTTTTCTCGTTTTTGGCACCATGGGTGAGCAGACCTCACATAAACACACTAATGTGCCAATGTGAGGGTCAAGGAGGCTCACTTCATGTGGTTGGGTAAGTCTGCTCTGGATCCCCCCCCCATCTGCAGGACAGCAGGCTGTACCAGATACAAAGTCATAAATAATCAACTGTCATAAATAACCAACAGCCATAAAGAGTCAGAGGCCAATAGGTCATGCCTAAATCGACTACAGGTATGTTTACAGTAAGGGTAGCGGGCAGGTAAATGTTCCCCCTTTCAGCCACATCCCATGATCTTTGGATATCTGGATTATAGGAAGATTTTCATGAATTGATTTCTTTCGGAAAACATAACATGGTGGAAAGAGTGAGAAAGGAAGAAATTATTTAAACAGGACATTAAAGCCCACACATTGCTTTACACATTATGATTGAATAGTGGCTGTCAAAACCACACCACACTTTCAGCTGCACTCGTCTAGCAGTTCATGTCCATCACAGCTGAATCATTTATGTCCAAATAGCCTGTCATCACAGGTAAATTATCTTTTTAGCCTCCATTATTACCAAGAGAGCCCTGATGGCACTCTAAGCTGTAGTCTTTTTCTTTCTCTACTGAAAACTGAGCAAATCATTATTTAATTACCGCCACTGGGGAAGTCCCTGACAACCACAGCAAGGATATGCATATATGCTATTTGAGTGATATGTCTGCATTTATTCTTTGTCTCCTGAAAATGGAAAATGTTTCATTTGTTACTTAAGAAATCAAACATATAGAAAGCACTGATGTTTTGTTTTTTATATATCCAAACTGCACTCAGGAGATTTTTCGGCATTGAGTGAGCCAAGTTCAATGTTATGAGTGTTGGTGTTAAGTATGCTAAAAATGTCAGATATTCTTAGTGTCTGCCTGCAAAGTTGAGCAGATAACCTTGGTCTTTATTCGATCAATGGTGTGAATATTATGTCAGATAAACAAACAAACCTTCAAGGTGGTGTTTTTTCACTGCGCTGCTATAGACCCTGGGAGGGCCTTACTGTCTTTGACATTTGAGCCACACAGTGATGGCAAACTGTGTTAGAGACACACAGCAGCAAGCACCCATCGAGAGGGGACGACACGCGGTTCACCCTTCAACTCCTGCCAACAAATAATTCATAGTGCTAACATTTACTTTGTTCAAACACGGTCCAGCCTTTATCCGCTGTCCTGTCTGTGAACCTCAAAGTACTCGTGGAGCACAGATGTGAATACTAAAACTACGCAGAGGCTTTTAAAGTTTTTATGCCAAAGATGAAAAAGTTGAAAGATATGATGAGTGCTGGATAGAAAAAAACCCCATCAACAGTAAAGATAGTCTTTAAATAAAGTCTTTAAATAAAATACACAAAGCTGTATTTTATAATCCACAATTTCTGAACTTTACAAGCCCTCATCGTTTTAATACAGAGGCAGGACAGTAAAATCCTCTTATATTACATTTAATCTTGCAAAATAGACCAGAAGTCTCTGCAAGATCCAGCAGCAAAACTTCTGACTCAATTTGAAAGTCAGCTACATAGATGGGATCAAGTGAAGTAACTGTGTGGAATGATACAGTCAAAACACATAGTTCTTTATTTTGTTCAGAGGTCTGGTGGAGGGTCGGAGATCATCTGGTCCGTGGGCAAAGGCACAATTTTGGGCCTGCAGGGGGCAGCCCTGAGGGTGGTGGGCGTGAAACCAGCAGGGACGGGTTTTCAAGGCACCTGGGGCGATGGGCTTCCTCTGGTTATTGGCACTGGAGGACTTCCTCTCCCGCCAGTCTCTTATGTAGACTCTCCCTCCTTCCACTGAAAAAGCAAATTGCAGGGAGATATAAAATCTTTCAAGTCCTCACAAAGGTTTCAAATAAATCTTTTCCAACAGAACTTCAGAGAAGATCCAGACTCCCAGGGGCAAACAACCTGTCTGTTTTCTGCATCTAGAAGACGATAATAGAACAAAATGGCTCAATGCTTAGGCTCTAAACTCTCCAGATGGTAAATTACATTATGTCAACGAGAAATAATAATTATCTTTAGCCAGAAAAAGGCAGATCACACAATATTATTTCCTTTAGTGCAAAGTTAAAACTTTAAGAGCAACTTAAACACATATCCGTGTCTTATTGATTATAAAGGAGGTTGAGGTGATATACACTGCTCAGGCAAGGGATAAATCCACACAACCTGTATTCAGAAACTGCATTAAAACGAGCCGTTGGGGCTTCCTTAAGGTTACCAAGTCACTATCTTCTGGATGCGATATGACTAATACAATCACTGCTCACCAGAACCCACTGTCTGCCTCATTTTTGCTGGGAAACCATGAGAGACTCTTCAGCAAAAAGGACAGCACTACGCAGCTCATTTGAGTACAAACACAGAAACAGGACATTTGGGAGACGTCTTAAAACCACAAGAATATAACCTGCACCTTCATCTGAGCTAAAAGTTAAGAAAAAAGAAACCTTATTGCAGATCTGCAGTGGCTTAACTTTCAATATTCACAGTATTATTTTTTTTAAATTCTCTAAAATGTAGTAGAACAGAAGTCTATAACTAGCATGAAACAAAAATACCCAAACAAATTACATTAAAAGTTGTACTTATGTGAAGTACTTTTATAAAAATGTTAAGTTAGTCTCTACAATTGCTGCTGCTGGACAAAACATTTGTCCAGTGAATATATTCAGTACATAAGTATTTTATGCTTGCAAAGACTTGCACAGAGTGTACAAGCCTCACCTACTTCTGCCTCAGCTAGCATGTAGTGGGAAGCCATGTATTTCTCTTAAGTATCTTTATTTATCACCTTATCTAGGTGCTGTATTTTCTAAGATTAAACAATATGTTTTGCTTTATTTGTGAAATCAAATAATCTAAAAGTAAAACAGCAATTAAAACTGTTAAAACAGTGATTTTGACCACAAAACAAGAGAAAGCCAGCCTATGTTTGTTGGCTGATAGCCCTAACATTTACATGTAACCCCAAAGTCAGTCATTCATGTGTCCCAAATTAAAAGAATCGAAACATAACATAGGTAAATAAAGTGTGCAGACACTGCATCCAGGCATTTGTGTAATAGGTAATGAAAGCAGACATTGCATGTTTATGGTAACACATCTTTCTGGTGACTGGATTGGTTCAAGTTTGAAACTGGCTTTAAAATTTCAACCAGAGAGCAGCAAAACCCAGCTGGTTCCCTGGAAAACAATAAAACAGTGCTTTAACACACCTGGGTCAATGTTGGTATCATTTCCAATTTCAGCTACACATTATAAATCTGACACTGCCGTTGTTTTGTGGCTTGTATTCATTTCTCCCCCATGGGACCAACTCACAACAGAATTAACTGAAGGAAACTTCCACGTCTTAGAAATAAAACAACTTAAACCTGCAGCTATGTATATAAAAAAAATCCTGTTAAATTACACAGGAGGCTATTATTTTCATCAGTAAGTTTTTACTGAAAATGAATCTACATTACTAAAACAAAGAAAATAGCTTCAAATGAAGATCTTAAATTAGCAGCCAAAAAAAGGAGGAAAAAAACTCTTGAAACTTTAATCTGCCTCTCCTAAATACTTTTTTATCTTTGAGTCATAAATAAACTTAGAGCAGAAATCGAATATAGGTCTCCTTATAATTCCTGTGAACTATTCATAATGATAAAGGTGTGCAATCAGACTACCTCTAAAGACTTGATGGTTGTTCTTTAGAAGTGTCTGGAGGCCTCCACACTCTTTCTTCAGGAGCTGCAGGGTTTCCTGCTCCAACATCCCAGCAACCTCGTTCACTGAAAGGCTGCCTGAAGAGCAGAGAAGAGCGGGAAGGAAAGGTTGAAAGATATGGGAGACAAAGGAACGGGAGGAAGTCTATCGATTTTACATTCATCAATATGTAAACACACAGCTTCGGGCATGCACAGGAATAATTTCTATCTGCTATTTCAGATTAAGAAAGAAGCACCCGATGCACCTGACTGGCTTGAGTCGATGTTAGCAGCTGTTCTGAGAGCAGCAGAGACATTGCTTGGTCTGAAATGCTCTCTGCGACAAGGCGATCAATCTGGTATATAGACCAGAGAGGGAAAAAAATAAACTATTGCTGTCTTACAGTGTTTGTCAGTGCTGTGAAGTGTGCTCAATTAAAGCTGCTCCAACAAGCTAAGAGCGTCCAGCATGCTTCCCCTCCCAAAGGCCATCTCAGAACGAGAGATGTTGCTGTCTTGCTTAATCTGGGACTCAGATTTTTTGGGGGGGGAGCAGAAAAAGGACTAAGAGGGATATTGAAAGTGACAGAAGTTCTAAGCTCTGCGTTCAACAGATTATACGCAGATAATCACTCCAACTATGGCGTCCCTTTTGTGAGTTTTTTTTTTTTTGCATTGCCCTTTTCCCACCCCAAAGAGAATTCAATCAGGCCTGACCTTTGGTTAACACAAATGACAATCTTTCTCTTCTTTCCTCTGGCATATTGGAGATGGATATACCACATGATTTTATTGCTTCTTTTGCTTTCATAACTACATTTGACCTTAATCTGGAGATAGGTTAATACAGTCTTCTTCTCCAAATCTCTGCTGGCACTTCAGGCAACCCCTGTTGAAATTACTGAATATCAGTAAAAGGAATTCATCTGGTCAATTCAGTTTACAATTTTACGCTAAATCTACAAATCTTAACTATGAAGGATTCCTGTTTATACTGGTCCTCTGCTAAGGAAAATCCTCGTAAAAAAATAAATTAAAAAAATCCCCAACAAAAACAATAACATATTTTCCACCCAAATACATCCAGAACACAGTTGGTCAAATTGCTGACTTAATCCATGAAATATGCAACAAGCTCCCACGCTCACAGACACGAGCAAAGCCAAACACAGTCCTGTGCCGTAGAGTGTAAAACTGGGCAGACTGTCGTCCTACAGCTTAGACGCCAGGGAGCTCCAGGCTTTAATATAATATCAATACACCGTTTAGAGCTGCCCTTTACTGCCTGCAATGTTAATGTGGATTAATGGGAGAGGTACAGTATTGACACAGTGGATTCAGCTTGGGCTTAGACCAGGTGCAGATGATTATTAATGGTCTGGCTTGATGGAGTTGCTTAAGTTCAAATGTCCCTTGAGCAAAAGATGGCCAGATACTGACTGCACAGTGTGGAAGACTGTTTATTTCTGCTTAAATCAATCCAGAATAATTCAAAGTGTGGGGAGGGGGAATTAGCTGACCTAAATATAAAACAATTTTTAGCTAAAAGGAAAATAGCTTTAATACATAATTGCTCATGGGTTTTTTTTATCATATGGAAATGTAATATCTAAAATTATGGATGGATGTAAAGTCTGTTCCATCTATTCAAATGAAAGTAATCTTAAAGGAGAACCCTGGAGCCAGAAAATGTTGTTATATGAGTCATGGTAGCATCTGCGTGTCCATTTGTGTCATTTGTGTTTTTCTTTTTAATGGTAGAGTAAAACTTAAGGGCCAAAAATGCCATGCCATGACCCTACGCCGTTATATACACTCACTGGTAATTCTACCTGTTAAATTGCTTATTAACACAAAAAGCTTATTAACCAATTACAGCGGCTCAATGCATTTAAGCATGTAGACATGGTCAGGAAGACTTGCTGTCATTCAAACCAAGCTTCAGAACGGGGATACAGGGTCACAAATACTGGGCTAACATTGCTTGGTGTGATGAGTCTCGGGTTCAGCTACCACATTCAGATGATAGGGTCAAAATTTAGTGTAAGCAACATAAAAGCAAAGATCCAACCTGCCTTGTATCAACGATTTAGGCTGGTGGTGGTGGTATTAATGGATCTGGTTTCCAAATTATCAGAAAAAGCTCACGTATTTCAGTCACATTTCTCTTAATCTCATCAATGACTTGGCCACCCTCTGTACAGGAAATTTGGAGCCCCAGCAATGATTCAGGCATGACCCATCTTAATCTACTTACTTATTCTTACCCTAACCAATTTATACCAAGATATTCCTTTTTTTTTCTTTTTTTTTAAAAAATAAAATAAAATAAAAAAAATAGGGGGGCATAATAACCAGAATACTAATTCTTGTGTCTGGGACATTTTTAGGCTATAAACTGATTTCAGAAGATGGGCAGACACCAGACACTGTGTAACATCCTCACATGGATTTTGTGGATGTATTTGTGTCTTAGATATTAACAGCTGGGATACGATGGGTAAATTAGACTTAATTTCTTAGATTTACTGCTATTTGTCCTGAAGCGGGCTGCAGTCTCTCTTTTTGAATGCAATCAGGAGTGTAAATGAGGAGAAGAATTTTGAATGCTGCATTTGCAAACAATACTAATCAGTACACCTTAAAGTCAAACCCACATCACTCCTCACACCTACTTCATGGGCCAATCAGGTAGCACATTCCTCAAGAATATTATGAGCTTTCCTCTGCATAACTGCTGAGAGCAATGGGCAATGTTACAGGACCACCTGTGTTTGCCACTACATGCTTGGACAATGAATATGCATGCATATGAAAAAGCCCAATTGTCTGATTATAAAGTTTTAATGACTGTATTTCAACCAATGCCTTCTCAAACTATTGCTCTACACATGTACCAGATCTACGTGAACTATTAAATCTTTCGTTACCTGCAGATTCTGCATATCCACATGCAGTCATCAGAGTACATTTACTAGTTAGAACAGTTTATTGTTACAAGAATTTGAAAGTTTAACTACTAAATGCATTATAAAAGAAAACCAATAAAAGGGCCTATTGTTACTTATTTTACTGCAGAGTTTTCTGGAGGACTGTTAGTCTAAACAGGATTAAGGTGTGATGAGAGGTGTTCCCTAGTTAATAACAGAGCTGTGGCCATTTCTCATCCACCGCCTCTTCCATGCAAGCTGTTTCTGTTTACAATAGTGTATTTCCTTGTATTTTCTGTGCATGTGAGATCTCACTAAGCTGACGTTGAGTGTTGCCGAATGAGCAGTGTGTTCGGTATATACCTGTTTATTCTCAGCATGCTTACATAACTATGTTAGCCAGGTCAGCAGTGAAGCGTGCATGAATTAGTAACTCCCTACAAAGTTACAGGAAGCAGCTTCGCACATCAACTGTGAGATTTAGTCTAAGTTTAGTGCATAGATATGACATTATATAAACAACATCAGGGCTGGGTGTCACTGTTCTTACATATTGTTTAGCCAATGAATAAATGCAATAAAAGGGAGAGCAGAATTTTACCTTTAGAGCCATATAACCACTCAAGTACCAAAAACAACATTGAATGCCTTTAGTCTTTGAATATGCTTACAGATAGAAATAAACTAAATCCCAAAGGCCTTTTGATGACTCTGAGATCTTTCCTGATCTATTCAACAAAGGCTGGCTCCTCCTGAATTTACTCTTTGTCCTTACCCAAAAGATAACTGGTGGAATACCTCAATACAAATGCATACTCATGCATAAATCATAGACAGTGGTGCATTATTCATCCAGTCATCTCTACATAGTCACAGTCTCCTTTCATGCACTCTCCCTCATTTTTCTCTGCGTTTAATTTAAGCACTGACACCCTGACAGGGACATTTTCTGTTTTAATCATAGTAGTCTTCCTTTTTGTGTGTGTGTCTGTAGCAATGGGGTGCAGAGGTTGAAAAAGGTGACGCGTGGGTGGTGTGCGAGTAAAACTTTGTGTGCTAGCATTATCTGAACCGTTCAGTGCAGGAAGAGGCAAGCACAGGGTAAGATACAGGGTTCAAAGTGGCATTGCTCTGTGTCTCGAAGCCCTGCGGAAGTCTGATGCTGAGACGGGGCAGGGTGGTGACAAGCAAGGCGGGGAGGAAGATAGGATGATAGAGGGGTTATCAGACAACATTTTTAAGATCCACAATCCACTGACTGCCACAGAGAAACTAGATATATATAGATTTCTAGCAACTATATACATATATTCTTTTGTGCCAGTAGTCAGGATACATCTTCATGCCCAAGAGGACTTTGTTTTCCAATCTTTATTGCTTTGTAGCTGCTATTCTGTGATTTACCTCCTTGGTTCCAGTCACCGCAGGTCCCTTCACCAGTCATTCCCAGAAGAGCATTAGCGACCTGCAGGACAACTCTGTCCACGAAGGCCCTCGGGAGAGCGGCACAGTTTCGAACAGTTTCAACCCGTTCCCTGGGCTGGAACCCAACTCCCCATGTGCTCCCAGAGTTGCCATCGCAGTCTTCATTCCCATGGCAACAGTCCCCATCATTTCTGACGTCTGACCTTTGAACTGTGGTCCCAGGAGATGTCTGGTGGCTCTGAATGTAACAAGCTCTTTGTTGTTCTAACTCGGCCTCGTCAGTCGGCTCATAATTCCTGGACTTTCCCACCAGACACACCTGCAGCAGGAAGAATTGAATATCAGCAAAACTCCCACGGGTGTGGAAAACTGAAACTGCCAACTAGAAACCTAAAATAAAAACACTTATTTCTAACATTATTGTAAAAAAAAAAAAAAACATAATAGGCATGATAATAGATATATGTAATGATTAAGGGAGGAAAAAGAACAGAAAAAAACTAAACAAAAGCCTTTCAAGCTTCCCTTCACTGAATCAACTTATAACAGATCAGCCCAGTAAATAGCTCCCTAGTATTTTTATGTGCACTATAGCCAGTAATGGCTTCCAGTTATGGAAGAAATGTCTCTCTGGGGGCAATAAATACTTGATTTATCTATGTTTGTCTACTTAATAAAGCCCATGTGAAGAAAAGACCAAGAAAAACACTGTGCATGAACCTAGGAGACAGATTTTGAAAAGAGCCCTGTGTTGTTGTGAACATTTACAGGAGGCAGATGCCCACTCTATTTTTAAGATCAAGATCAAAACTCTTTTTTTAGGGAACATGTATACTTAGTACTGGCTCAGATGATAGTGAAGCATCACTTAGTTATACTATTATAGATGAAAGCTGCTGGGAGACAGACCTCCCATGATGCACTGAGTTAATTCCATCTACTTTCCTGTGGTTTGTGTGTTTTCTCTTCTTGTACCTTCCTGACAGAGTTACATGTTTTATAGCTACATGTTTGTTTCTAGCTACATGTTTGTTGTTGTTATCCTTCTCTTGTTCTGTGCCCCACATAAGCCAAGTCACTGTAACTAGGTGCTACTCAAAGGAAATTTGAATCATATGAAGTATGTATTTTAAATCTGAATTGATGCTATACAAAGAAAAGCTAGTTAAATCAATACATTTAAAGACAGATTAGACTTGTTTGTTCAATATTTGAGTGATATGTTCAGAAATTATACTCAATAACTGTAAAAAAATAAATAAATAAATAAATAAAACATTTGTAAAATATGTCTGAATATTAATTTATAGTCTTTTTCAAGTGTAATCATAAGAATACATCATTTGTTTACCATTTATGAAGTTCCATGACTGCATGTCAGTACCAACTACAGGTATGGAGTTATTGTCAAATTCCTTTATGGAAAATGTGGAATCAAAGTATTTTTAACACTTAACATTGAGCTAATATTATGGTCTTTGCCATGCCTTAAAATCATGTAATTAAAACCTTAAATAAGCAACAACCCATGACATATTAAAAGCTCTTCATATATTTATCAAAAACTCAGCTAAAATATAGAAGCAGTGTGTGAAAAATAACATATATCCCATTGCTTGTTTATTCGGTTTGCTTAAGGTCCAACCACAGCATTTCAGTCAGGTTAATTTTGCTTCATTGCAGCATCTTAATTCTTTTCTTTTTTTCTGTTGTAGATTTGCTGCTGTTTGGGGGTCATTGTCTTATTGCATGATCCAGTATCAGACAGATGGCTTCACATTTGACTATAAAATACTTTTATATGCAGAGTAGTTCAGGGACGACTCAATGACTGCAAGCCAGTATCCATATCCCCCTCCCACATCATGCTTGAAAGGTGCTAGCATGTTTTTTTTTATAGAGATGAGGCAAACAAGCTGTATTTGATCATATTTTTCTTATTGTACTGACATGAACTTTAACCTTTAACCTGCTCACTGAGGCCTGTATAGTCTGAGATGTAGCTGTAGATTAGATTAGAATAGAATAGAATAGAATAGAATAGATCATTGCTGATGCCACACACCTTAATGCTCCAGACCAGAAAACTACCAAGACCTCTGTTTTTATAGAGGAGCTCACACTTGCTGATGATCAGCTGCCTTTAGTCTTTGTAAGCCTACCCGTTTAGTTGACGGTATTCTCAAGCAGTCTTCTTCAGTGTTGAAGCCACTGATTTGGCTGACCTCACTGATGAAGTCGATGTATTCCTTATACTGAGATTTCTTACACTGGCGTCTCTGGTATTTTCCATAGAAGTCAAAGAAACAGCAGGGGAGGACAAAGAATCGGCACGAGTAAGATGACCTGCAATTTAAAAATAAATATTTTCACCCAGAGCAAAAGAAAATAAAGTCTTTTTGTAGAAATGTAGTGACTCATGAGCTCTGAATTGTTCTAGCATTTACCCAGCACTTTAGTAACTCTCAAACTCAGACAGCGAATAACAAGTCATTACTTTAAATGATTATCTTTAATCAGGAACAGGGTGAAGCAGATTTATAGGACTGAGGCTCAACATCGCCATCAGGTGGTTGCCTCAACACTTACACATTTGTAAACAGACAGTCATGGGATCAAACACACCCAGAAACACTTGCATCACTCATCATCTCATGCCCATAATGTTATTCCAAATATAAGAGATCAGCTGCTACTTGAGCTGCTGAGTGTGATTGTTTTCCCTGATGGCTCACCTGGCTGCTATAACAGGGATCCACGGTGTGAGCTCATCCGAGTGGTTCCCAATCAGCCAGTCTGTACCCGGGAATAAGAAGCTCTCACTGGGAGTAATTGCCTTTTCCTAAAATAGCAAAGACCCAAAAAGCAGAGTAGCTTTTCAGAGCATGGAAGTTGTAAATTGGCATGGTTTTATTCAGAATAACTCAGTGGAAACTGTTTTTTTAACCCTTTCAAACTCCTGATGCATCACAAAGAAAGGATTGAGGTCCAATTAATCAAGTTATTTAACTAAACGGGCCTTTTTTGTGTGTTCTAAATTTTTCTCAACAACACAGTACTAAAATCAAAGCTATTTTAGCTTAGAATTTATCTAAACCCTTTCATGTTTCAACAAGAAGCCACAAGAGTGTCACAAATCATGCAACCAAAAAGCACTGAAGCTTGTGGGGTCGGGAGACCTTCCAAATGAAGGTTCAGCACAGAGTATGGCAGCCCTGGGGGTCCAGAAATATTGGTCTGCCACATCTGCTCACAAAAACCTGTCAATAATAGATGACTTGAGATGGAAGCAGCCGGCAGCTTGTTGTCAAACGAGCAACTGCGGCCATGAAGCACACAGGGAAGCACCGAGTTTTGAGGGCAGTCTTCTTTGGAGATGTACGCATGAATTTGTCAGAACTCGGCATCAGACTCTTGGAGCAACTTGGAGCAATTGTAAAGGCAGGAGTCTCTAAAGCATCCAAATGCCTGCTTTATGTATGTCAGTTTAAAAATATCACTTTTCTAATAAAATAAGAACTTTTCCCCCATAAATTCACATTCTAAAAAAGGTGTCTTTTTACAAAAAAAGAAAAATGAAACATAAAGGCTCACTCTAAGGGAACAAATGACAATTATGTACTAATGAAATTTACAAAAAACTGTTTTATTTTAAGTTTCTAAACAAATTTAAAGATTTATTTCAGAAAAAGGAAACAACTGCCGACATAAACACTCATAGTTGCAGCTGTTTATTTATTCATCCTTTTATCTATTATTCATCCTCAGTGTTTAAATCTTTAAAGGAGCAGCTTCCTTAAAGATCTGCTTGCTTTGAAATGAGCAAATAAACAATATCAGAGGTTTATTTAGAAGCACTCCAGGAGCTTTGAATATATTCACAACATCTTCATGAGAATAGAAAGTTTGCTCAGTTATTGAGAGATTGTAACATACTGCTTGAATAAAAAGTGGGAAATAATCTTTAAATTGGAGGGCTGAGATTCCTCCGACAGCTAGACGAACTCAGTCCATCAGCAGGTGAAGGTCATGTGATATAATCTATTTATTGTATATTCCTTGTATTTTCCTGCTTCATGTGAAAAGACAACATAAGATTGCAAGAACAGTTTGAATTAATCTCCTCTTTTTAACCACAGCTGACCCACCTCGAGCACAGTCTGAGAGCCGTACATCGCCCAGATCCTCCTCTTGCGGACGTCAATGCCCTTTCCCGGGTGCTGCAACACAAGGTGGCATAGCGGTCAGTAGCTAATCACACTTAGCCACATTCACACACTCTGACCACTGTGTGTAATTTCAATTACCTTCGTCCTTGTGTGGGATTGGTGTTTGCAGCGTCACAGTTGAGAACATTTAAAATATTCAGAGGCACGTGTCTGCTCATGTCATCTCCATGTCATCGATTAGCCTACTGGTGAAATTGCGGCCAATTGAAAGCACTTCTTCTTTCAGGTTCCAGTGTTTTACCAAAGGTAGTTTAACTAGAGGCCAGTGTTTCAATCTTTGATTTTAAGGACTACGTTTATAATTTTGCTATAGAACATGTTTAACAAAATTAGCTTCATACCTGCTGAGCGTCATCATGTTTTTGTAAATGTCATTACTGCTGTTGGTGTGCAAGTCTCACAGATCCTTAAACACGCAGGAATCAATCTTTAAGCATATAGACATTTACATCACTATGATACTGTTGTGAGAACTTGTATTACGCTGGGTATAGTCAGGCCCTTATGAGAACAGCCATCTCTGGGAGAAGTGGCTCTTGCAGTACCGCAGTTTCAGGACCAGGATCCATTTTCTATACTGCTTATTCCAGTTCAGGGTTGTGGGGAAACTGGAGCCTATCTCAGCAATTAGCAGGAAAAAGCCAGGGTACACCCTGAACAGGTTGCTTTAGTCCGTCGTAGGTCCAACACAGACCGACAAACAGCCACTCACGCTCAAACTTGCTCAAGGGGATTTAATGACCAATTAACCTAACATGCATGTCTTTGGACTTTGGGAGGAAGCCGGGGTAACAGAGAGAACACACGCATACACAGCGAGAACATGCAAACTCTGCACAGGCCTCTCAATCTACAATTTATCCATTTTCTGCCACTTATTAAGGACCAGGTTGTGATCGTCATAATCTTAAGTGCCTGAATAGCACCTGGATCAATGTAAGCTCCTGAATCATATAATATTCAGCTCGAGGTTCTCAGGTAACAGATTGAATTAAAACAGCATGGCCCTAACTCACCCCTTCATTTGTCAGTATGTGAACTAGGAGGCCATTTCCACAGCCCAGGTCCACAAAGGACTGGATGGCAGTCAGACCTTTCTCTGCTCTCTCCTCAGCCCACAGCACCTGCAGCCACAGTGACAAAGATTCAATACTGTAAGGTCAGAGAGCTTACAATCCAATTTACAGCTGCAGCGTGACACCTGCTGCTCCCGCTGCCGACACCCTTTCACCTGCCTCTAGATGTCGTATTAATTGATTCACAGGGTTTGCATTCAAATTGATTGACCCAGCTCTAATTGCATGACCTGACAGCATGTGACAGATAACACAATTTCCGCAGACAGAAACATACATATATGAACATTTTTGCAATATTTAACATTGGCAGAAAAACAGCTCAATTTAACACATGAAACCATCTATTTTAGTATTAAATAAACATTAACAATCAGGTATGAACCCACCAGGAGATATGTAGCAATAGCAACATCCTCATACACAAATTTCTCAGGATCTGTAACCTCAGGCCAAACCTAGAAATCATGATAAAGAGATTAAAAACGTAAGACATCAGACAATTCAGTGGATAAAAACATCTGACATTCTCAGAGTACCAGCTCTCTTCACCTTCACCATGGCCTTGTACTTCTCCTTCAGCTGCTGGTACACGAGGCTGTACTTCTCCAGTGGCAGCAGAGACAAGGTGCTCCTGAACTCGCTGCTCTTGGACTCGGTGGCCCAGCGCACCAGTTTAGGTAGTAGGTCTGAGGACAGCCAGGGCAGCTTAGCATAGGCCACGCCATCAGAGAACCATGCGTCCAGGGTCAGCAAGTGCAGCTCCAAAGCCCTGAAGATAAAGCAGGAGTCAGCTACGGGAATGGATTTAGTTTTTCTTTACAAGTATGCGTGTTTTTAGGTTTTGTACAGGCGTAATTCATTTTATGCCACCGTTAAAAAGTTATTGAGCACAAAAAATATGCCCAGTGACACAATTATGAGCAAATGTCAACCAGTTCCAGCTGTGCACCTGTAACTTATTTCATTCACCCAAGATGTCCACAAGACACACACCACTAAGAGAAAGAATTTTTTTTTCTTTTAAATTTTCCAGGAAGTCCTAGCGATCAATATCTAGATATGTTGGGAGCCACAAACTGCAGTAACAACCAAGTAAATGAGTTAATACTGCAGCTAATCCAGTTTGCTTCAGCATGCTAGTAACCAGGGAAGTAGATGATTTATATTGTCTGTCTCTGATGGTTGCCACTATAGAAAGGTTAATGACATGGGGAATATGTAGAAGTGCTTGTCATTGATCTCGCAATACTAACGCCTAACCAAGACAATAAATGATCCATTGCCTGGAGAATTTGACCACACTATGACAAAATGTCTCTCAGCCATTTTTTTTTTATTATTATTTTTTACTATAAAATCTGTTAAGTCAAAACATACTGTGTAATCATAAAAAATTTGTTAAACTGACACCCTGACAATGCAATAGAAGGAAATTATTTTACTCCTCTTTTTACCTTGGACCCAAAGTGTATAATACACTTATCATTAATCTCAAAGACAACAAAGTATGCTGTGTCAGTGCTGCTGACAACAAACCACAATATCACGCCACTTGACATGCTTGTTATACTTACAGTGGGGTCAAATAAGAGAATCTTGTTGGGAGTTCAGATTTTATAATAGTCTGTGAGGAATATCTGCCATTAAGTTAGATAAAAATCAAATATAAACCTAAATCATATTGAGAATTTAATCATGTGGAAAATGTGGTTTTATTGCAAATTTAAAAAAGGTGTCTAACTAAAGTGAACAATCCAAGTGGATGGAAGGCTTTATAAGCTTTTTACATAAGATAATACAAACATTAGACAATATTCAACTCTCATGTACTTTTTCTGTATATTTCTTTACACCAAACAGTGAAAGCATGTTTTTATATTGAATAAGAACCTCTGTTACCAACTGCTTTTATTTCACCACTATTTTGAGATTTATTTTATTCTAAGGGAAATATTTCAGACTCACCATTCTTCACAGCCATGACTGCAGAGTTGAATCTTATAAATGTTGCCTTTCTTAAATGACACTTTTTCTTCTGCGTTCTCCTCAAAAGGCAGAAAAGTCACTTGTTGTCTGTCAAAGTCTACAGAAGAAGAAAAATATTACAAGGGCAACGAAGCTAATGCAGACTTTATATAAAGACAAGCTCCTACCTTTCAGTATGACTTCCTTTTGCAGGTTTGTTCCGTAACTATTCACTTTAGGAATAATAGTTCTCACGCTAAATGACCACGGTTTGTCCTGTCCATGTGTCCGTACAGGCAAAACCCCACTGGAGAGGAACAACATGACGTCCTGGAACAGTTCAGCATCGTCCAGTAGGAGCCGAAGCTCCTCTTTGTCCACATCTCTACTCTGTGTCTCTTTAACGCCGCAAAGACGCTTGTTAACAACATGAGGTTTTTTTATCCACACGTCTACTGCTGACCAGAAGCCTTCGGGAAGAGTCTTACATTCTCCTGGAAACTTTATATCAAAGAGTTTGGGCATACCTGAGCATCAGAGTCCACCACAACATGTGTTTACGATCACTAAGTAAAATCCCAAGACCTTTTATATCCTTGGAAACTGTTTAAAACCCGAAACTTCGTTATAAAAGTTAACAGTAAACTGGGTCAAGCTCCTTTTAAATTAATTCTGCGTGTAGAATTCAAGATTTTGACTTGATTGTGGAAGCGAAGTCCTTGTTGTCGCAGGATGATGACGTTTATATGTGACAAGAATCCTTCTTGCAACAACCCACTAGAGGGCGCTGTTTATCTGTGTACAGCTATATATACAGTCATTGGTGTACAGGAAGGATTAAATCAGTGGCCAAACTGGACATAATAGTCATTTATAAGAAATTTAATTCATTAGAAAATAATGGGGAAAGTTGTCCTGTTCCTGATTTGTTTGAATATAATATGATAACATTATGATTTAATACAGATTGAATTTTATTATGGTTTGCTTGCCATCACATAAACCAACCTCTGAGTTTAAAGTCTACATGAAGAGTTACAATGAAACATAAAAGTCTCCCAGTAAACTGCTGTAACAGATTGTTGGTTACTTATAGAGACCATGTTGTGGTTATTTTTCTTAAAGTTTGTCATTAATCCTGTGAATTTGTCTTACTTCATTCGTTAGATTCTTTTACTACAAACAACTGCCTTTTAAAATTAAATAGATTAATTTTCAACAGTATTATTCCTTTATTTATTGTTTATTATCCATTGGATTACTTGTGGAATTTTTAACTCAAATAGTATGTTTATTGTAGTCTTACAAATAAACTACATAAAGTCAAATGTAAATGAATTTGTACATAAAAAATCCCTTGCATTCTTCATATCATACATGCTTTGTCAGGAAATATGTTGTTGTAGCATATGACACTTCGACTTCTTTAACAAGAGCAACTTTTAGATAATGACTACACACACATATTCACAGGCTGGACACAACCCATCCCAGAGGCAATGCTGTATCTTTCTTTATGCTTTGAATGTTCTATTTACATCAAGTTAACTGAGGACTATCATATTTCTCATCTGCTCACTCTACTAAATTGTCACAAGTAATACTCTCACAGCAGTGATTCCTTTTCCAAGTCACATGCTTGGGAAAGGATGCCTCACTCAAGGTTGTTTGTCATTCATACTTTAAATTGACAGTCAAACCACACAATTTAAAACAAGAGGAGTGTAAACATACATACATTCATACATAATAGTGTCTCCAGGCACAGACTATCGTAAATGGCAGCTTCTTCATCTGATGGATTATGGATGACTTGTTGAATCTATGAATGATTTTGATGTTTTAATTCTTC
Organism: Atherinosoma microstoma; assembly: GCA_037177055.1. NCBI lineage: Eukaryota > Metazoa > Chordata > Actinopteri > Atheriniformes > Atherinidae > Atherinosoma > Atherinosoma microstoma. The sequence continues at coordinate 10,486,445 of JBBBVU010000005.1, forward strand.
ACCTGGTCATCATTTGTGCTTGTAACAAAGTCTGTTAAGCTCCTAAATCCATAGAAGATGACAGCATGTCAGGTTCATCACACACATTGTTATGCCTCTGTAGTTGGTTTAGTTGACAGTGCATGAAAGAAAGTGTAACTCGTGGCCGCTCCTTGTTCCTTTGAATAGCAATTAATTTCAGTGTTGAGTAATTCAACCAGGCAAGCAGGGAGAAGAGACTCAGAAAGATACTGAACCAGGAAGTGCGAAGTTCAGACTCCTCCACTGTACTGCCCACCCAGTTTGCATTCAAATGAAAGCCACTTGTTAGGCTGAAAAAATCCTGTCAAACCTGCTTGACAAGAGCAGCCATGGAAGAGAGAGATACAGAAAACAATTTTTTTCTTTATTTGACTCATCCCTAATGGCAAGTTTCGTCTGAGTTTAGATGTAATGAATTATGGTCAGCAGACAGTGGTTACGATGAGAGACAATTCATTTGAAGTAATTCACAACAAGACATGTAACAATTTAAAACTTGTTTTTTTTAACAGTCTACGAAAAAAACCTTTTCCAAACAAGTTTCAAGTCAGAGTTTATCTTGTTTCTTAATCTTACAATAGCTTTAATAATCTAAGACATAATAAATCTTAATAAATTCTTAATCTCAAAATAATCCAAATCTGAAAATAACTTAAGATGTTCTTAGATTTCTAATAAGTATTTAGAAAGTCTTAATTTGTTATGAGTTGCTGGCACAATGAATCAACTTTAGTTTCCTGTTGTCCCCCATGTTAGGCCTGTTCTAGCGCACTGGCTACATTACATAGCTGCACTAAAACATAAGCTACAAATGTTTGAACATCACGTTTTGATCAAAGCTGATTAAACATGAACACTTAACTACAACACTTACAACTCTTACTTAGATTAACTCTTTTAGAAAAGCTGTCTTTCTTTCCCTTCTATGTTTTAGCTCATCACCGGCCAGTGCATAATAAACTACAGCACTTTTAGACCCATTGAAAACATCAACAACTAATTCAGCTACATATTAGCTAACAAGCAAAAAAGCTGCTTGAGTTAAACCCAAATATTATAAGATTTCTTCTCCGTCTCTTTAATATAAATAATTAGCCTAATCGATTTCGGTTAAGTGATTAAATATTAATGTTTAAAATTTATTTGTAAAAATGATCATTCATATTAAAATTCCTGTCATTTCTGTTGTACAAGATAACAGGAGCAGCATTATGGCTCTAGTTAGTCTACATGCTGGTTATTATGTAAATGTCATGGAGTATTATGATTTAACATTATCATTAACATTATCAGTGTGTTGAAAGCTCAGGTGAGAGAAGTCAGGAAGGGGTGTGGCCTGTTAAGAAAACGAAAAGAGGTGGAGGAAGTACAGGTGGATCACAGGTACTCTTTGCACTACTTTAAGTACGGAACTGAAAACATTTATCCACAGACCGCATTTTTTGGGCCAAAAAGAAAACCCTGCCTGGATTTATTATCGCACTGTAACCAGTGAAAACTAAAGGAAGTTAAAGGTTTAAACTGGATTTGTGATCAAAGGTAAAGCCATCTGTCGACAGCAGCAGAGGTTTGAATGCCAACATGGATCATCTGTCTCGGGGAGTGTGTGGGTGAGACGACAGACGACAAGCGGTGGGGCGTCGTTTCATTTTGATTAACGGTAATTATCCGAGATTTATCAATTGTCTAAAAAAGTATCAAGGGATTTTTAGATAACCTAATGTTTCAAAAGTTGTCTTAAATTATGTTTGTATAAAATAATTATGACAATAGTTATTTTATAGGTTTATTCTTCGAGTACTCACTAAGACCAAGAAAGTAGACCACATCAGTCCAGTTCTGAGGTCTTTACACTGGCTGCCTGTCCGTC
>JBBBVU010000005.1:10492780-10510923 GCA_037177055.1 Atherinosoma microstoma
ATATATCCTAAATGGGTAAGGAAATTAGTTTTCTGTTTGTGGACAAACATAAAATCATCAATTGATGCATTTTTTCTGAGCTATTGCAAGCTAGCAGTCATTTAACAAAAGAATCACTTCTTAAGGAGTTGATGCTAATGTAAATAATAATAGTTTGATATGTTTTTTATCAGCACTTGTAAAAAATTAGGAACCTGTGCAAGCTAAAATATTAAAGCCTCATTCCTTGAAACACAATTCGCAACTTAATGTAATGATTTTCATTCAAATGTAATGATTTCTCTCGGAGTAACAGCACCAACATGAACAGCTACACAAACATGAGCACATCAACACTGTCATCTGTCAGGACTATTAAAGGAATGCAGGCGTGTAGTTTGCATTGTTAGAAAAGTTTGTAAGACCACTGTCTAGATTTGAATGGCTGTTTTTACTACTTCTAGGCTAAAATATCAAAAGCCAGTCACTCGGTTATTTTTCTAAATGTTGCTGTTGTTCATGTGGTGTCGGAAATATCCGAACAAAATTCTAATACAGTGTTTTCCAATCCAAAGTTTACATTTGCCATACAGAAAAATATAATACAAGTCTTTTTGTTCTTGCAGCACAAAGAAGATTAAGTGATGCTCTGAAACGCTACAAGATAACCTCACGAGGACGGTCATGGATGCCCAAGGTCTGAAATTATATAGCTCCTGGAGCTTTGTCTTCATTTCACTGGAACAGTGATGTGATCAAATCTAGCAGTAAGCTAAGTCTATCAATGTTTACAGGTTTTCAGAAATGTGGAGGAGCCATGGAGCGGAGGTGGCCCGGGTCAGGGCCAGGAGGCCGGTAGCCGGGCTCTTCCATGTCTGATTCAGGACAGTGAGCTGATCCTGGGAGAGAGGTTGGGCTCGGGGTCCTTTGGGGTGGTGAAAAGAGGAGAGTGGCACACGCCCACAGGAAGAGTGGTAAGAGATGATTCAGCAGATTAACTGAAGTTTTGAGTTACTTTTTATGTTTGGAGCTTTTTTTTTATAAAAACAGTCATTGCAGTATAAAACAGATGATAAATTCTGGTGGTGAATGCTGTATGCACATAGTCCACGTGTTTAATCAGTCAGACATTATTAATGTTGCACATGTACATGTTGTCATGTCTATCTAAAAATGGAAAAAAAATAATTCATATGAAGTCGCTTAAAAAGCCTGTTTTTAAAAAAAATTAGCAATGGAAGTTTACTATTTTACTGTTCTTCTTATAAATATAACATAATACGATACATTTTCTGCATTTTCTGCAGAGCCAATCTTATACTGCCAAAGTTGAAACAATACTGTACAGAGCCTTGACTTTCAAGGCTCTGTACAGTATTGTTGTATAAGCAGTGAAATATCAAATGACTTTTTGTCACTTAAAATGAAAGAGTCTTCCCACGATTTTGATCTGGTGTTTACACAATCCCCACAGTATAGACATTTCTGATCATTAGTGTGAAGTTGTTTTATTCAAAAGATCTAACCATATGCTGGTTTCTCTAGAAGCCCTCCAGAAATTATATCCATGTTTCTCACAGGGGTAAATTTCGAAAGAATTTGGATGAGGCTTCCAGGTGTGCGCCCTGACTAGGAAAAGGGCGGAACTTCCAACTAACTTGCAGAACTGTTTAGAAAAAGCAACAACAACTAGCTCTTAGGAAATAATTAACTGTTTATTGCAAAGACTTAAGCTATCTCAGATACCAAGGTCGGCAAAATGGACTTAAGCCCATTTAGAAGTTTTATCAGCATTTATTTAGCATTGTGATCCAATTCATTTGGCACAGTCCTTTTATCTGGTGTTATTCTGACTTTTACATCCACTTTATAAAATGTAAATAATGTGGACAGACACGTTATAATATCCTTGTACGCCACTGACTAGTTAATTCTGTGTGAGTGTTTCACAATGATTAATAATGTGGAAGTACTGAAGAAAAAATAACAGACCTTTCCTTGTAAAACGTGCTAACATGGTGACACTGACATGGTGTGATCACCTACAGCCAGATGTGCAGCTTTATACATCTGTGTCTTTTTAACTTGCTGCCATAGATCCCAACAAGCATTTGCATACTCATGTCAATTATCATAGTTGCAGCAGTTATCTTAGGGCTATTTGGCATTTACATGCATATTCATTGTCATTCACACAGTTTCCCGCCCCCCTCCTATGTTTTATACGCATGGTAACAGTAGTGTGTGCCCTTTGAAAGCATGCTTATGTTCTGAAGGAGGTCTGATTAGAGTTCATGTTGCATTCACTTGCACTATGGCATCTGAACTTCACCCCAGTCAAATTGAAACTGGATATTTGTCAGAATTTGATTGTTTAAAACTTAGGTTGGCAGCTGGACGGGTCAGTCAAATTAGATCATTTGGGTGGGCCACGCCCCTTCGGACCATTCCTAGGGCTCGGCCCTTGATTTCTCATAACCAGGTTAAATTAGAATCCAGTAACTACTTGTTCATATTTATTATTTCTGAAAGTAAAATATAATTTTTTCATTGCAAGCAGATCCAGATCCAAAAATCCACAGATAATTACCCTCTTTTAGCTAATTTACCACGAGCTAAGGTTCAGCTAATACATTTGTATTCATCTCCTCTCAGCTGCCTGTGGCAGTAAAATCCCTGAAGAACAGCATGTCAAGGCAAACAGAAACACTGACAGACTTCCTCCAAGAAGTCACTACAATGCAGTCCTTAGACCACCCCAACATAATACGACTTTATGGCGTGGTGCTCACACAACCCCTCAAGATGGTAAGATGATGACTGGGCATTTAATGATTGAACACTTGTTTGTTTTTTTTTAGTTGGGGTGCACGCTGATGTATTTTTCTCTTCTTTTAGGTAACAGAACTGGCCCCTCTGGGCTCATTATATGACACCCTTCGCTCACGTCAGTATGAGTACCCTTTAGTTCGCCTCTGGCTATTTGCTACTCAGATTGTGGCAGGTATGGAGTACCTTGAGACACGAAGATTCATCCACAGGGACCTGGCAGCAAGAAACGTGCTATTGGCTTCCAGGGAGATGGTGAAAATCGGAGACTTCGGTCTGATGAGAGGCCTGAGTCAAGAGAGAGACCACTATGTCATGTCAGCGCACAGAAGGATCCCGTTTGCATGGTGAGAGGATGGAACAACTCAAAGTCTAAAAATGAATTAAATGCGAATGTATTGATAACTCATTTCTCACCAGTTTCCATTTGCTCTGTTTCCCTTGTCTTCCTCCAGGTGTGCTCCAGAATCTCTTCGTGTTGGCTCCTTCTCCCATTCTTCAGATGTTTGGATGTTTGGTGTGACTTTGTGGGAGATGTTCACCTACTGTGAGGAGCCCTGGTTCGGTCTGTCAGGCCGACAGGTACGCACTTGTCAGCATCTGAACATTCATGCCAGTAAAAGCATGGCCTTCATGTTTGGAATGTGTGTCCCCACCCTTACAGTGCTTGTGACTCTGACTCTGAGTCTTAACGTCAGTATTACTCTCTTTCATTTAGATTTTGTGGCGTGTTGAACGGGAGGGTGAGCGACTGGAGAAGCCACCAGACTGCCCTCAGGAAATGTACGCCATCATGAGGAAGTGCTGGGCCTGCAACCCCGCTGAGAGACCCAGCTTCGCCCAGCTTACCGCAATGGTGGCAGAGGTCTGAACACGTGAAACTTTAATTGTTCTCTGTGATGAAATCAGAAGTGCAGTTCACCTGATTAGTGCAAATATTGCAGAAAGGACGCACAAAACGTTTTACTATATTTATTTGCAGTATTTCCCTTAATTTAAAATCTTCCTGTTCAGGCAAAACCTATGGAAGTCCAGGCAACAAGAGACTATACAGAGGCCAGAAAACTCCCACTTGCAGCCAACGACGTTGTGACTGTCATCGATCATGGGTGAGTGAGGGACATGAGGGTGGCACAAAGGAGCAAGGGAAAAACTTGAACAGACACAAAAGGCCTTTGTTCAGGGCTACTCTCAAAAGTACATTCCGTTAGTAATCTCATCGAGTCCTCGAATGCATTTTGCTTGCTTTCCTGAACAAGTCCAGCAACTTTCACTCTATGCTAATGGTTCTGTGTTTTCACAATGGATATGATGCAAGAATGATATCCACATTTCCAGTGGGGTTTTTTTCTTTTAAAGTAAATTCAGTCTATTTTTTTTATACCATGGTTTTAACCAACCAGAATAAAATATTCTATAAGCATGAATCCACAGATCTCTACAAGAAATATGTACATTCATCTTCAGAAATTTGATCTGCAGGCCTTTCAGTTAGAGTTCAGTCATGCAATGAAACCCCTAATTGACATAGATACATAATACACCAATGAAAGAATTCATTTCACTCTACAAGCTAATGTCTGTTGTTTTAATGCAAGGAGGTACTGACTACCCAGACAGGGCTCTAGCCATTTGTAGTTAGTATATAACTTTAAATTTCTGTTTCTCAGGTTGTTTGTTCAGTCTTAACCTGTGGTGACAGCACATGTGGTCTAAAGTGTAAAAAGTCCACTTCAATGTATTTTGTATTTTACTTGCATAGGTTTATGTAGACTTTTTCAAAAACTTTTTTCTTTTTCTACTTTTTTCTTTTTCTATTTAAGCTTGCAGACTGAAAAAAAGTCTTGCACAGTTGAAAAGATGTTGCATTGAACCTGTCTCCTTAAGATAAAAATTAAATAAAAAATCATTTGAAAAAACACAATCTTCCCTCCAATTTTATACATTTTAATCAGTGAAATTGTCACGTTTAGCTCAGTATGGAGTTTTACCGGCCGCTAAACTTTACCTGGTCTCCTTCATGTGTAGCTAATAATGTTTCCTAGTATTAGCCTTTAACATAACAGTTCATAACACAAGGCATTTATCCTTTGATTGACAAGGAGATTAAGAAATGGGACAGAAACGAGGAGTATACCCACTACACCGTTGCCTGTAATGATGATAACTTAATATTCAGATTGTAAACTCACTGATATGAATAGCTTCATTTAATCTTGTAATGAATTTAAAACTACCATGTGTCCATCTTTCTGCACAGCCTAGAACTGAACGAGTGGCGTGGACAGAACCAGAGGACGCTGGTCGTCGGCTGGTTCCCCGCCAGTCTTATCGTCCCTACCACCACTCTTATCGTCCCTACCACCACTTACAGCAGCACGGGACCTAACCCTGCTGGTAGCTCTCCTCTCATCTCAGCCCCACTGAAGGGCAGTCTGCAGCACAAGGGGCACGGAGATATCAAACCTGACCGAAGCTGGGGGACGCCAGAGAGACTGGACGAGTTAGTGATCCTCCTTAATTAGTCCTCACTATCTTACATGGACTACATTTAGTATCTATTAGGGCGACTTCTTCCATGACACGAAAGTGTTGGTAAAAAATTATTAGACAGCCTCATGCTTACTTTAAGCAGGGTTACTCATTCCGGTCCTATTCAGCAGGTTTTCAATGTTTTCCTGCTTCAACACGCCTTAATCAAATTTAATGCACTATGACTCATTAATTTGAGTCAGGTGTGATGGAGCAGGGATACATGGAAAAACTGCTGGATTGCGGCTCTCGTAGGACTGGAATGAGTAACTCTACTTTAAGGTTTACACATTTGCAATTTTTTTGGTTTTACTTTTGTTTCTGGATGCTTATTACTGCCTCCACATCGGATCCTGTTACATGCAGTATGTCTGGCTAGTTATCTGCAGGGATAAAAATAACTTTGTGTTCAATGGAAACTTGGGTGGCAGTAAATTGATTTGAGCTCAACTCGCAGTGGGAAAACAGTTAGACTCATCCCACAATGATATGTTTACAAATAGGATTTGAATGACCCGCTGACTCATCAAACAAATAGTTTCACAAGTGCAAAGATTTTCTCCTGGAATGGTTTTAAATGCATTATAGGGTTTTGGTTGATTGGCTCTTTTTTTTTTTTTTTTTTGCTGCTTTTCTCTTTAATTGTTGGTGAAATAAGAAAAAAAACAAAAAGAGCAGTTTATTTATTTTACATGTATCATAAATAATTGAGTTTATGCAAAGTGCTGCATAGCACTTAACTTCCACCTGCTGTTGGTCCATAAATTTTATGAGCTGAGACTTTCCATCTAAACAGGCTTGTGTTGATTTTGTGCAGCAGCGGCAGCTGGAGATCGGGATTTGGTAGAGAAAGGGAGGAATCCAATCTTCAGAAAATGGCAGGTAGGAACTAAAAATACAACTAACAGCAGAATCTGAACAGAATTACAAACTCTCACCAGCATCTGACTTTTGTCATTACTGAAAAAGGGTAAAATCAGCTTTCAGTACCAGATCAGATGTCTCTGCCTTGGTTATGGGTATTTATTGGCTCCAGTTCTGACCAGAAATATGACAATTTGGTGGGCATTTCCGTTAAATTTATACACAAGTTTACAGAATAAAACATATCACTTTGCCATTTTCAAACTGACTGGAGCACCAACACACAATATTAGGAGACAAACAGATCATCAGTTTCACCAGTCTGCTCATGTCCCATGCTTTTACAGTCAAAAATGAAAAACAGCTTTTTAAAAATAAAAAGACATCATAGTTAGATTTTTACAGCCTGTTGAATAGTCAGATGTCATCACTTCCTGTTGTAGACGTCTGCAGAGTTTAGAGCATTAATTGAAATTCAGGTCCGAGCACACTCATTCTGTCAATGAAGTTGATTTTGGTCAATACACTTAAATTTTTTGTCTTGTTGTTTTGTTAGATATTTACTCCTTTATGTGGCATCAAATCCACCTGTGAAGTAAATACTCACGTCCTCACTTTTGGCCAGTGTGTGTCTGTTAGCTTAAGGCACAAAGTGTTGCTGCATCATGTCCGTAACAGGCTGGTAAACACTCAGCTGTGCTCTGCATCAGCGTTTCTTGCATTAAAAAAAGGCGTCTCACTGTTTCCTCAGGTCTCTCTCAGAGCTTTGAGTCAGTCTTAAGCGGAAATCGGCCCCAGGCTCAAACAGTAGGTGTTGTAAGAGTGGATCAGCAGGGCAGACTCGTCCCTGAAGTGATGGGCGGTCGTAGCGTGGTGATGCAGCAGGACATTCGCCGCTTCAGTGAGGCCAGCATAATTCCCCCTCCTCGCCCACCGCCCCCCAACCTGAAACGCTTGATCATGAAAGCTCAGAGGAGGCCCACCATTCATCCAACCCCAGGCTCCTCATGGCCTCCGGAGACTGGCCAATCCCTGTTGACACAGACACAACCTCAACCTCAGCTCCAGCCTCAGCAGGGGGCTGGAAGCTCCAACTTGGTTAAAATGGCCCAGATTGCACGTTCTACCCCACAGCTGGACGAGGACACCGGAGACAGAGATCAAATAAGGATTCGTGAGAAATCTCCTCATGTGTTGACCACAAAATCTGGTCTCATTGCACAGGTATGAGAGATGATTTTCTAACTGTTAAGAGATGCATCTTTCTGTATGAAACCTTGCTGAGGTAAAGGAAATATGCATTTGTTGTTCTGCTCAGGTGATGGAAGCAGTTCACGGAGCCACCACTGAAGAGGTTCAGAGTGCACTTCAGCGTAATGACTGGAACCCAGTCCGGGCTGAGCAACAACTCAAGGTCAGATCATGAAGTGATGATCAACACAAAAACAAGGCAGAAAGGAAACATTGGGTTATTCAAAAAGACAAAAGCTTAAAATAAAATCAGCTTGAATGAAATATTAAACAGAACAAATTTAAGGATACTAAAATATTCAGTATGATGGAAATGGAAGTCCTTAATGAATATGAAAATCAAGTCCAGCTTTATTAAGTGAGGTCACACTCTCTGTTTTGAATGTACACCCTGTGTTTTAATCTAGTTTAAAAGCAGTTATTTGAAAGTGCACTCGCTTAAATCATTTTTGATTAGATCACTACTAATAAAACTGACAGGAAACTTGCAATCATGTGGAATAAATCTTGCAAAGGAAGGAGCTGATGGGTCACATTAGTTCATAACATGGAGACACTCCTGGCTTTGATAAAACAGCAGTATTCGATGAGCTGGAAGATTATGTGTTAGTCAAATGTAGACTGCTCTTAATCTCTTGGAAACCACACAGCAGTGGGTGGTGGGTTGCGGGCAGGATGTTAACTTTAGTATTGAGTTGCACTAATTAGCTAACTCCGTTTTTTTCTTGTGTATAAAGTTAAAGCAGAACTATGTTGAATAATGTCTCCCCAAATTAAGTGTTTAAATAACTTAAACAGAGCTGTCCACTGTCTTCTGGGAACTAGAATATGTTGTTTTTCTTAAATGTAGGTCCACCTTATGAAGTACGTAAACAAATGTTTTTGTTTCTTTTTTAAAACAAAAAAAAAAACGGTCTGCCAAGTAAGGTTTTAATAAGGCAAGGCAAGTTTATTTGTATAGCACATTTCATGTACAGGACAATTCAAGGTGCTTTACATACCAAAATTAGAAACATTACAGCGGGATGCAGAAAGCATTAAGAAGAATTAAAGACAATCACAAAATAAACAACAAAAGTGAATAAAGAAAGAAAGAAACCCTCAGTGAAAATATCACTTGTTATCATAAAAGGCTAAAAATAGAAACGAAATAGAAATAAGTCATGTGGGTGTGTCATGCAGACAACTGAGGACTGAATCATGCAAATAATTCATGATTATTTGGGTGTAGCTCTGAGTAAATTAGTATTGTTGCCCTCCTGACTGCATGATAAGCAGGAAGCAAATGACCAGTAGCTTCCTTACTTTATGTTTCATCTTTTGTTTTGCTCCTCTTAAAATGCCTTTGTTTTCTTAAAACATGCAAAATACTAAGTATCTATCTGGGGTATTGTGATGTCTGCTTCTGAGCTTTATCCTGGTGTATGTTTTTCTCTCTTCAGCTGGAGCAGCTGTATTCACTCAGCCTTTGCTCTAGAGAGGACTGCGTGAAGATCCTCACCAAATACCAGTGGAACCTGCAGCTGGCCAGCCGCTTCCTGATCCGATGGCATCGAGAAGAGAGGCCTATGCCCAATGACAGGGAGCGAACTCAGATTAGCACAGAAAGACGAGTCTGAAGAGATTTTTAGCTTGCCGTGACTGAGTGATCTACTTTTCACAACAATGTTCTGCTCATCAAAGAACATTGCCCCCAAAAAATGAAGGAATATAATGCAATAAAATAAACAAAATATTTCAAAATAGCCTACAGGAATTTAGTGAAACGACTATTGGTCTTCCAACCAGTTTTTATGTATTTTTATTACTTTTTTAAATGAATTTACATACATATTGTATTAGTGTTTTGTTGAATAAACTTTATCAGTCATGTGAAACCTGTTTTTTCATTGTAAAAATGTGCTACAATAACTCTTTTACATTAGTTTATTGTTCAGTGGACTTTTTGATTTGCTGGATTTTAAAAGTTCATGTAACTGTATTATAGATGAACTGTGCCAAGGTTAATAAACAAACCTCGCTCCCTTTGCTATACCTCAATTATTGTATACCTTGTTGCAGCCACCAGGTTTTGACCAGGCTCACTTTTGCACAGAAGTTCAAATTCATGTGTATTTAAAACACTTTTCTCTTTATAGAATTAATATCCCAGCATGCATTATAATTATAACGCACAATGCTGTTTTGGTTTGATGGAAGAGATTTTAAACAAACACATCATTTTACTGTATTAACCAAGGCTGTTTTTGGTATATGCCAACACCACAATGGCTGTTTGAGTTTAAAATGCTCCATTGAGAAACTTCTTAAGAATTTGCTGTTTTGGAAGATTATATGTCTTTAGTAAATGTAATCTCTTATGTGTCCTTCCCAAAAGCTATGTGATCCATAAATTTCTCAGTCAGACATGTTTTTTTTTTATTTGTCTGATTGACAATTTTACATTTTCATCTTCACATCATATACAATTTTACAAAATACAGCCATGTTGTTTGAGCAGCTGGTAAAATGTCAGGTGATCTTGTGTACAGTAAGGACCACATGTCGACTTTTACCAGCAAGTGCCTTTAATAAACATGCGGACATGTTTCTACATGTGTATGCATTTCTCACATTCTTCCAGGAGGTGGAGCAGTAACACAGTCAGCATCTCAGCAATGTGACAAAGCGATTTTCTTCGTCTTATTGACTCTTAATAAGAACGAGAAAAATAATCTTTCTGTAAAATTGTTAACAGTTTTATGCAAACCATATCAAGATGCTGATACTGCATCTTGACTTTGGACTAGTTTTGCACTAGAGAATGAGAGCCTGAATTTTCCCCTGAAAGCAAAGAAGTGAAACCAGATGTTGGATGTTTAGAAAAACATCTGAGGCCACTCCCCTGATTTTCATGCATGGTCACTAGAGCGAAACACAAAAGATTGACACAAGCAACAGTTTTTAGTATTTGCTTTACTTCTGAGATACACATTGTTTTTTGTAGGAAAAAAAATTATAAATCACAAGATGAGAAATGGTAGAAAACAGTGGATAAAAACACATACAAACGGATGCAACCACTGACAGCTGATCGTGTTACTCGTACAACTAAGCACATGCTGCAGACCAACATCAAACAGAGTGAAAAACTAGTTGCATTAAAGATTTTGTGACACTTTGGCTTTTCTTCCATTGAGGTGATATTACTGGTCATTGGATATATACAAAGGCAATAGGACACTTTTAGTTACCCACAGAGGAATAACATCCAGATGGGAGCACTACTGGCAACAACAACCCCCCACAGAAGGACAAAGCCAACAAAAAATAATGTCTAAAGAACAGCAGGCTCAAAGTTCACAATCATGTGTCTCTGTGACTGATGTTAAGGTTTCTCAAAAACCACCAGGGTTTTCCTGCCTCTGAGATGAGGGTAACACCAATCTAAACTACTGCTTTTTATTTCCTTTTTCCTACTGTACTTTTATTATTTCTATTTACCTTCAGCCTACACAGACACTCCCTTTGCTCCCGCTGCTCTCCTATCTTCAACATGGTTCATCTGGAGAAAAGATGGGCGAGTTTGGCAGTGATGTCGGTGTCCATGGCAACTGTTTAACTACCAAAGGAGCATTTGGAGCATTTATTCCCACAGCCTTTGTAGCAGTTTTGTTATGCAGACTAGTTGCTAAAGACACTGCTGGTTTCAATTTAAGGCATCAAAGAGACAGAAAAAGAGCACTTTGGTGAATACTTTCAGCATGCACCACCTGTTGGGCTTTGTCTATTCTTGCACCGACACTGACACTTCCTTATGAAACTACATAAAGCAAAGGTTTTGCATAAAGATTTGATAAATAACAAAAATAAAGTCTACAAATGCTGAGGTTATATTTTGGCCGCACATAGGCAGATTAGTATAATGGATGGAATAATAATGCTAAATGTGCTGATATTTAGGAAGTATTCATGTTGATCATGTCATCCATATTAGTTTGTTTACATGCTTAACATTTGCTAAGTAAAGCTTTCACGAGTGTTGTTTGACAAGTATTAAACCAGGAGCAAAAAGAACTGAGGAAACTAAACTTTCTAATCTTAAAATGTTGAGAAGTGATCAAAGTCTGTCAGGACTGAGAAGGTCCATGCTGACTTTTGAGACAATGTCAAAAGGGTGAACAAACTGAAAAGTGCAATCAGGTAGCTGCTATCGTTACTACAATAAATGCAAACAGCTTCTACATCCACAACAGTGCTGCACTTGCATCTATCTACTGTGGTTTCTTCATAAAACATGAGTAGATCATACAAATAACAGAAAAACAGTATAAATTTCAAATATCAGTGTGGCAACAAAAAAAAAACCCACAATATTTATTATGTTTGAGCTGTTAAACATCCACAGTAAGCCAGAAATTCTTTGGCAGGGTTCCGATTGGTTCTGGTGCATCATTCACTTGAAAGTAGATCAAACATTTACCCACTGCATGGAGTGTAAGAAACACTGGCAATCTGACATCCAAACTTATCAGTCACTAAGCTTGGACAGATGTCCAAACACATTTGATTTACACAAGAACTGATTAGATCACACTGCTTTGTATGCATCTATAAATGGATTGTGGGACTGGCACCAAAGAACAAATGTAAAAACAACATACATACAAAGCAAACAGGAGAGGATCCTTGTTTGTCATTTCCTCCCTCCTTTTTTCTGAAGTTACGAAAACACGGAGCTGCGCTGGTTGGCCTCCCCGACTTTCTCGAAGAACATGAAATCCTGCAGAGCAACAGCAAGAAAGAGAAATAATGATCACTCAGCGAGATCCTACATGATAAAAAAAGAAGGAAAAAAAAGAGAAGCCGGTCACTCAGGCCAGGATCTTACAATAAGGAAGCAGGCGCCCATGAGCACAGCTTTCATCTTCACGTCCAAGTCCAGAGGGAACTGGATGCCGAAGTTGTCTGTGTCAGTGAAGACTTCTTTTAAGAGGCCGCTCCACTGCTTGCTGATGCGACCGATGGGCTTGTCGCTATCTTTCCCCTTCAGCTGGAAATCAAAACAAGGTTGATTATTTATGAAAACTTATAACTTTATTAGCTGTTCTCATAATGCTACATCTTTCTGCAAAAAGCTAGAAAATGCTGATCCAAATGGTGAGGTGTTTGTTAAGCTAAATAGAAATGCTTCTTAACTTTTTGTATGGAAATATGAGGCTGACAGTTAAGTTTAGGAGAAAGTCACAATGAAACGAGGTAACAAAATCAGCCTTTCATCAACACTGAGCTCACTGATCAATGCGTTACTTTTCTTATTGCAGAGCAGCCTGTAGTGACTTCCTTCCTGTTGAACAAATTCAAACGCCCTCCCACAGCCACATGAAAAACACCTCTTACAAACCAGAAATTGTTTTTACATTTTCAGTCCTGTAAAAGACTTTAAGATTTAATGTGAGAAATGTTAGTAGGAATTTTGTTTGGTGTGTCCGCTTGTCCAAATATTTCTTTCAGTTAGATAACATGCTTCAGATTTCCTCTTTTACCTCAAAGTTGACGTCCCCACAGCAGTTGCAGGCAAAGCATGGCCCCTCCAGTTTCAACAGGGTCTCCTTGTTTGCACCCTGGATGGAAAACTTTGGTAGGAAAGGGTGCCAGTCCTGTTTGACGTACCCTATGGTGGTGCCCGGTGGTGCCTGGATCTCCATCTGTGGGCCACATGCTTAAGTTAGACAGGCATACCAATGCCACACAAGATTAGATGCCTTATTACTGACAGCTAATAATAAAACATCACGAGGTCACACAGGAATTGCTAATTGAAGCTTTGACTGCTCCATTGTGAGACCACATAACAAAAGTAACACATCTCACATGAAGCCTGTCTGAGCAGTGAACAGAGAAGTGCAGTATGTGAGAGGGCTGGTTGGGCTCAGGGCCAGTGGGAATGCAATGTGGACAGACTGCTAACGATGTGATTAAACTGGAAAAGAGAGACGGAGGCCTCAGTGGAGGGATGGCAGAGGATCAGGGAGTCAAGGAGATAGATAGGATGGACAAAGGGCCATTTATTCTCTCAACAAACCCCTGCCTGAGCAGCCTGGTGCACTGACACGGCACTCAGCAGCAAAACGACAGACAAATACCTTCGAATATGAACCTCTGCAAGCTGTGAGGCTGCAGGTATTTGGGCCAATAGGAGCTAAAAAGATTTGATTAGGTTTTTCAATGACAACATATTAGTTGTACAACAACCAATTTCAACCTACATAAATAAGTTATTGATTATAAATATATTACTAATCAATTTTCAAAAGGACAATTTTCAGTCCTGTCAGCATCACAGACAGACTTTGTCTCCTATTTATTCCCATGGAGTAGAAACAGAAATCTCACTCTCACATTATTTCAAAACCAAGACAAATTATACTTATAACCGATTCTTTGATGTAAGCAGCTGAAGACATTTGTTTTGTGAGGCTTGCAATCAAATGTTTAGTTCAACTGACCTTTAAAAACTTTAAATCTAAAGCTTAAAATAAGGAGCTTACCATTTAATTTTTTAGTTGATGTGAATATCTGGAGAGCCATTTCCCTTCTGCAGAATATTTGTAACCTAGTACACGGTAGGTTTTGTTATTCAGAACCAACTAGGAAGTTTTTATTGGAAAGTGTTTGTTCTTTGCTAACTCTTTTAACGAGGAAATACTAACCAGTCACGATAAAACTAACGCTGCAGCGACCTTTTTAAGCCACCACTGCTCACTGTTGTTAGCCCTATAAAAAACTGCTGAGGCCTTCATAAGACACTAAAATCAGAACTTGGAGCCTAGTCACTGATCTTGACAATCTGCCCAGAATCCATCTGCCTCACAATGTGAGACTATTTGCCGCTGGAGTTAGTATCTATAGAAAAATATATGCAGAGGCAGTTGAAACAAACTACATTGTCCTTAATATTATTATAGGTTAGACTTATCCTTTAACTTGTTACTCCGTTTCACTGCCACCAGCAAAATGTAAGAGTGATTTTAAAAAAGTTTTATTTCCAGCTCACCTCTTTAGGGTTTAGCTCAAAGTACATTACTGATGTCATCTCATCCTCCCGCTACCAGGTCATGAGGTCATCATTGCAAATGCTCTTTTCAGCCCCTGATTCAAGCCTCAAAACCAAAGCTGTGTATTCATTGCTTTGCAGCTTCCTATGTAGATTCAATCTTGTTCCACTTGTGGTACATAGAAATCATCCATCCATCCATCCATTGCCTATACCCTCTTATTCCAAAGCAGGGTCACAAAGAGTGCTGAAGCCTATCCCAGCCGCTATCAGGTGAGAGGCAGCAGACACCATGGACAGGTCACCAATCCATCATAAGCACAAAAAATACTCAGACTAACTCCTACGGAGAATTTAGGAGTTCCAGTTAGCCTAACATCCATGTTTTCAGACCGTGAGAGGAAGTCCCTGGAGCCAACACATGTATGGAAAGAACATGAAATTTGAATTAAATTTGAAACAATTAAATCTTTCAAATAATCTTTCTTTTTGAGTTGCTCTTTTGAAGTCCACTAAATCTATTTTAACAGCCCATCGTTTTATAATGATTGGCAGCAGATTTAGTTTTTTATATATTTCATAATAGGCCAAAACAAAAATCACAACCTGAATTTAAACAAATAGATGAGAACCTCTGAGTGGAAAAGTACTGCAGAGAACGACACCTTTCAGCTGGCAACAAGTTATTTAACACTAACCAATGCAGTGCATTGCCTCTCACGCTTTAAACAACCACCCTGTGGTTGTGGAAAAGATGTTCTCGTTTCAGAAGGGTCAAGTTGCCGGTCTTTATCAAGCAACCAAAACAGCTAAAGATTGTGTTGAAACTATTAAAACTATTAAAGTTGTGTGCCTAAAGAAAACCACTTATTGGTGAGGTGTTTGAAAAAAAAAAAAACGACTTATTGATAGAGACCATACAGGTTGGATTCTTAAGTAATGGAAAAGAATCATTTGGTCTGATAAATCGAGGTGTTCATTGTTCCTAAGTGATACGTGCATTAAGATAAGAACAACATTAGCTGAAATGCTGCAGCTACTGTGTCCAATACCTATCATAAAATCTGAGGGGGGGCAGTGTTATGATCTGGAGTTGGTACAGATGGGCAGGTGTAGCATGTTTTGCAAGATTGTGTCAAAAAAGTGCTTTTTAAATACTTTCTGTCAATAAAGGTGGCTCAACTTGATCATTTCCAAACAACCATCATCCCAGAAAAAATGAATAGCTGCTATAAAGCTGTCATTTGTAAAGAATTATCATTTATTTCACCCATTAATTATTAGCAAATAATGGCGTTAAAAATTAACTAAAGTAATAATGACATAGAATATGACGACACATTCAGAGCAAATACAAAAGGTAGTTTCCCTTATCTACAGTGAGTATTCGAAGTGATTTGTCACTGAATGAAGTATTCAGTTCGAACAATATTGGTCTAGGTGACATAAATCAATACAATATGAGGCTACTAAGAACTTCTTATGAAACTTCAAGTCAAGTCATTTTTAACCATTAAAGACTCAGACCTCTTGCAGGCAGCAGGGACAACAGCAGGAGACGCAGCGGAAAGGCCGGATAAGACGGATGACCTCCCTGTCCATGTTGTCCTTGATTTTCATGTCGAAGCTGCGCAGAGAGCCACAGCAGTTCCTGGTGCAGCAGTCATTCTTCTCTTTGGCCTTGTAGATTTTTTGGCCCAGACTGTTCTTTATCTCATACTGGTTGTTTGTCTCAAAACCAATGAAGGCTGGTTGGGGTTGTAAAGGGGGAAGCAGAAAAGTTGACTGACAAAGGATTGACAAAGAATTCTCTGTACATGTGTCAAATTGCCATGATGTAACAATTCCGTGAACACGTCACATGCTTTACCTTCAAGAAGTTCAACTTTTTGATGGATCAGGATCTGGTCTATCTAAAACCACACAAAAGAAAAACTGATAGTTAACTGATAAACTTTGTGATAGTTATATTTAACATGGAAAAACACATTCATCCTGTTTTCTAAGTGTTTTTTTTTTGAACAAATGAAAAAGCTGCAAGCACATTTTAAAAGTTTACAGTGCAAAGCAGCATGCATCAGGAATTTCCATAAAACCATACTGTTTCTGCCATATTTGACTAGAGTGTCTAAACCTGGTGTCTATATCTTCTGAGGGTTTTTTTTTTTTTGCTGAAGAGCCATGAAGGAAGAATAAACCTGAATGTACTGTAAGTTGGTTCTTCTGTGATCACACAAACAAATCTGGAGACTCATCCTTCTAAGAAAAAACAATGTTAGATGTGAGCTTTGCAAGTTCAAATGCCTGATAGGACCAAAGTTATACATTGATCTGAATGGATTTTAAAGCAAAAGATGATGCAGTAGTCAGACTTCAATCATCATAAACTAAAGCCAGATAACTTGTCGGCATCAACGAATCACAGCTCTACATAAGTACAATAAGCCAAAAAGAATAAGTGCATAAATGGTAAATCACAAACAGAAGAATATTATATTATTTGAATCTATGTCTACTTCAAGAAAATTATTTAACTTCTTCAGGAACATGTGACAAATGGGGGTAACTGGGTGTGAAAAAGGAAGTCTCTAAACTGGCGGACTTTCACTTAAAATAGTAATTTAGGGTTTTCTATGATAACAGGAAGGAAAGAAGAGTCATTGACATCAAGTTCAGTACTCAAAAGTGCTTCTAATGAAGAAATGAAGCATGACTAATCTATTTGAGTTCATTTTATTTTCACACAGGCCAGTTTCCTGCTAGTCTTTAGGACCCAGCACTACTGTATTGTACCGTTTCTGCAGATCAGATAATCCTCTTTTGCCGACCTACCTGTGTGAGATACTCAAGGCCCGGTGGGACTCCAACAGCAACGGCAGGTGAACCCCCGGCAACAGCAGGTGAACCCCCGATTGGGGCTGGGGAGATCCCGCCTGGTGGGCCACCATATTCCGGCCCCAGGCCTGGACTGTGACCCACTGGGCCAGGCTGATACATGACAGTAGGCTGACCCTGATTGTAGCCCATGTTGAAGCCTGGTGGAGGGGCCTGACTGGGGTCACCATAGTGACCACCGGGCTGGGGCATGGGATAGGGTGCCTGGTTGTAACCTGGAGATGAAGAAAATAAGAAAGTGTTCTTATGTACATTTACATTTTCATCAAACTGGATTTAACATGTTCAAAGTCAAGGCGCTTTTCAAAAAATGTTTGCAAAGCTAAGCAAGTTTAAAAACCGTCTCTTAAGCCCAGCGTTTTACTGAAAAACAAAGCAGTATGCAAATGTTACATCTAGACTGAAAGAAAGATCACATGCATAAGTTGCATCCAGTCTTAATGGATTAATCAATTTGTAATATATCCAAATCTGCGGTAACATGTGCAATGTTAAAAATCCTGTGTAAATCAAAATTACATTCCAAGTAGGAACAATAAAGCTTTACTTAAACCATAAACAAAAACAACAGAATAAAATAGAAGCATAGCATTTAGTCAAATACTGTATAAGTACATCAAAGCTGAATAAAAACAAAAGCCCAGTTTAGGGCCGAAATACATTCAGGATCTGCTGGTTCCTTATGAACCGACCAGATCCCTCAGGTCATCAGGGTCAAGTCTACTTTCAGCTCCCAGAGTCAGAACTAAACACGGAG
>JBBBVU010000005.1:10511023-10526550 GCA_037177055.1 Atherinosoma microstoma
TCTAATGTTTGTATGTAAAGCACTTTGAATTGTCCTGTACATGAAATGTGCTATACAAATAAACTTGCCTTGCCTTGTATGAGTCATTCAAATAAAGAAGCTAAAGACGGGACATACATCTGACTGCATGTGATCACACCCCTTCAGTGTTACAACAAAACATTTCTGTCAGGAATTTCATCTTTGTTATTTCTACATGAATACAACACAAAATCTTGATCTTAAGGCAGCAATCAAATATACAGCTTACACAAAGAGGATGTTTGTCAAAGAATCGACTTCAAAATCCTGCTGTTAGTTCACAAAGCACTGAATGGCTTTGGGCCACAATATATTCAGGAGCTTCTGGTTCGTTATGAACCAACCAGATCCCTCAGGTCATCAGGGTCAAGTCTACTTTCAGCTCCCAGAGTCAGAACTAAACACGGAGAGGCAGCGTTCAGTTTTTATGCTCCTCACATGTGGAACAAACTCCCAGAAAACTGCTGAAACTCTCAGCAGTTTTAAATCGGGGTTAAAAACTTTTCTATTTTCCACATTTGATCAAAACCACTGATAATTCACTTTTATTTCTTGCATTTTATCTTCTTTTAAGGTTTCTTTTTTTTCTCCATTTTATTTTAAAAGTTTGTTTACTTCTTAATGCTTCTTCTGCACCCCGCTGTAATGCTTCTGTTTTATGTAAAGCACCTTGAATTGTCCTGTACATGAAATGTGCTATACAAATGAACTTGCCTTGCCTTTACTCATACCACAATTCTGAATATTTTCACACAAATCCTTCAATAACTTTTGGAATAATTCTCAACAAAGACATAAGCCAAACCACCCACACAACCTCCTTGGCAGGGGTAAAACTAAATGCAAGCAACAAGAATGATCCAGCTGCTTCCTGGGTTATTATCTAATGATCAGATAAGTGGCAAAGCCTGGGCTTCTTCAAGTCCTCCAATAAGACAACAGTAAGATCATTCAGACCAGCATTATTATTCAGATCATTACAGCACAGCATATTCAATAGATGGCTGTAAGAGTGGCCTGTGTATGTGTGGATGAGGGTTGGTCTTGATTATCAGTCTAAGGGTGTGATTGTGTTTAGTGTGGATCATGTTGCTTTTCCCTTGGTGCAGAACAAATTATCGCCTGATGGGAAGCATCTGCAGAAAAGCAAGTACAAATGTTACCGGAAAAAGTGGACGCTGCCATTTTTTCCCCCATAACATATGATGGGAAAGTACCACAAAAAACAAAATTTTCATTTCACTTGCTGGACTGTTTTCTGGCCACATCAAACTCCTCTAAATTAGGTTTGTTCACTCCCAGCTTATAGCATTTGTACTGTTTTCAATTCTGATTTCAGATGTAGCAGTAGTCTGGACCCGTCATTTTGTCCTAAAAGAAGAAAGTCTATCTAAACAGTAAAAACAGACATGTTTATTTTACTTTGAAGCTTCCCAGCCAATCCAAACACAAATCAGCTCATCCTTTAAAGAGGAGCAAAGGCAGGGGAAATGTATGGAAGCACTCAAAAGATGCCTTCATCATTAAGATGCTCAGAATTTAATCTATTTCTATATTGTTAGAAGATGCTGACATGCTTTGAAGTTGAGGGAAAAAGTGTATAATTAACAAACTGTCCATTTCTATAAAACCCGTTATAACCTCCTGTCTGAAACATTCAGTCTGAGCTCATATCTCTATAAGGCTCCACAATCTAAAGCACCAAGTTGTTCTGGTTGGTCAGCTCACTGATAAAATATGCTTGTTCTTTGTCTAAAGTGTAGCAAATCTCAGGGATGAACTGGGATTAGGATTAACCAACGCTTATCTAACTAGGAGCTAGGAGTCGAAGCAATAAGTTGTTCCATTACTTAGCTAGCTTAAACCACCATGATGGAGTCAACAGATGCAACTGAGATGAAGATTAAAGCAGGAACTTACAGTACAAATGAAAATATGGGTGTCAAACTCTGGGGACCAAACTAAAGTTAGGGGTTTGTTTCCACTAGGAATGTCACGATTACAGATGTTCTTGGTACGATTATTACTCGTTATGTTTTCATTTATTTCCCAACACTATGAATGTGTAAAATCACATGAACACTCCTTATTGGTCTTTAAGTTTTAATTAGGGTGTCAAAATGAATGCATTAATGCAAAGAGATTAATCTGTCACATTTGCACATTTTCTTTTTCTTTGCATTAACTCATAAAACAACAAAGTTATTACTCATGTCAGTCATATTAAAAGTTTGACTTTAGCATTATCTCAGTGAGAGAGGGAAGCGGATTTTGGGCATGTAGGTGCCTTGTCACAGCGGTGAACCAAATCCACCAAAAAAACACTTCCTGCTTATTTATGAAGTGAGTGGCAGTTTCCAAGCCTTACATTTAGAGGATGGCTGCATGATGACCCATTTGACTAAAAAGTATGGCCTCCTTAAGTATAGCAGAGGAACAAAAGAAACTACTTTATCTGGAAGCATTACAAAGTGCCATGTGGTGTGTAGAGGTTAAGACAAGAATATTTGACAGTCACTGATGTTAGTAGGGTCTCTGTGAAGAGCCTGAAGGATATTAAAGAAAAATCCATCCTCAGGCACAGTTAGTTCATTCTGGCAAGTAATACTAAAGAATTTGCTGCAATGCCAGCAAACTTGGGAGCAGTTTCCTTCCTGGGGCTGTGAGGCAACTATTTTCTGATTGTGATGATTTATTCATTCCTGGTAATCTTTTTTTTTTAGTTGCATAAAGGAAAAACATCAGAAATTATGTTTCACGGCCCCTGATTTAATAATAATTACACTGTTTGAAATTAGATAAGCAATTAAAAACTTAATGGCTTTATTAACCAACATGCCAGTGATCCTCTGAATCCAAGTTCTGAAACCTTGTGCTCGTCTGTTTTCCAAGGCTATAAACTGAAAAATGAAAAAGTAATCTGAAAGCATAGCTTTTCATTTCATTTCAACTATCACACATAACTCGAACAAGTGTTAAGGGTTTTTGAAGGACCGCTATTTGAAGGACAGGAGGTTTACGTTCGATCACATGCCACACTTGTCAAGCTGGCATGCGATGATAAGGATGCTTCAGTCATTTGACAAATTCAT
Organism: Atherinosoma microstoma; assembly: GCA_037177055.1. Lineage (NCBI taxonomy): Eukaryota > Metazoa > Chordata > Actinopteri > Atheriniformes > Atherinidae > Atherinosoma > Atherinosoma microstoma. The sequence continues at coordinate 10,514,137 of JBBBVU010000005.1, forward strand.
AATCACAGGAAACCTTCAGCGAGAGTTTTCACGCTGTAAAAGCAAACTGAAACCGTTTCCATATTTATTTTTTTCCATAGTTTGTCTCACTTCTGCAACTCGAGTCTGTGGGTGTGTTTGACAGTTAGCTGTCGGTTTGCAGTCCAACATCTCTGTATGCGCCACATTAAAAAAAAAAGGTAAATAACTTACTTATAAAGAAAAGTGGCAAATTTATACTACTACTTATGCATTTATTATTACTCTACTTTTTCCAAAAACATGGTGGCAACTATCCTCATGGCAGTCATGTTGTAGGAGAGATTTTTGTATCATACCGACACAAACAGCCACCCAAACTGGTTTCTGCTAGCTTAGCTTTACGGTGAATCAGTCATCTTAAACCACCATGTTTAAAGCAAAGGGCATGTGCACAAACAGTGCCACATGACACAATGAGAGATAAATGGCATCGTATTGAGTCTCTGTCCCATGAAAGAAAACAAAAAGCAAAAAAGTTGTGTCTTTCAAACAAGAGCTATGAGTCAGAAAAAGAGAAGTGGGTGATGCTTTGTGTCAAGTTTGGGGCTTGGGGTTACCTCACCTCTTTCCACATTCCTTTCTTTATTTTGCAGAAAACAAAAAAAAAGAAAGAAAGAAAGTAAGAAAGAAAAGAAAACTAACACGCATCAGGCTATCAGACAAAAATCTGAAACGTCATCAAAGAAGCATTCTAGGAATATTTTTCAAATTTTCCAGTGTTGAGAGGATAAAGGTTTCTTAAGGCCAGAAGAGGAATGTGAGGGCGTTAGAAGGTGCTCATTCATTACGGTCAGTGGAAACTATGTGTTGAGCAAGACAAGTGGAAACTAATCATTTCACAAGAACTTCAATCACCATAAACGTAGATAAAAAATTTAAAAAAAATGTATGTGATTCATGTGATTTAAGAGTCACCACTGTTAAACAAGAGGTAGAGTTCCTCCCATTCATAAAGTCAAACTGGTTTGTGGAGCTTCCCAAGTTTCTGGTGCTTTGTTACTTACCAGGAGCCGACATGGTGAAGAGGTGGTTTGGACTGGAGGGAAAACTAGGTCACACTTCCTAAATTGCTCCCCCCTGGTTCTCTCTGGGAAAGTGAAGGGGGTAAAAAAAGAAAAAGGGGAGGAGGAGTTATGGTACAAACTAAAAGCATGGGAGGGGAATGTACAGAAGCTTTAACAAGAGTTCAAGAGCCCTTATCAGTCCCACAAACTTTGCATTTCAAACTGTGATAGTTATTGTCCCTCACACTAAAGTTTATGACTGCATATATCTTTACAACCACCCTTATGTATCACAGGAGTCCAATTTTCAAAATGCTAAGGTGGTGTGATGCAGGGGAAACCGAATTATGGTCAGAGCATACGTCTCCTGTTGTGGATACAGCCCTGAAGGACATGGCTTGAAGAAGAGTGGGTGTGGCATGTTGGTAGAAAAAAAGGGCCATTAGTTTTTCCACTGGGTCCCACTCAGGCTTAATCTCCGGCTGCCTATGGTTACATTTGGCTTTAATTACAAAAGTATATAAAGATTCATTTTACATTCAGACCAGACTCGAGGACGTACCCCTCAAATGAACAGAGGTGTCACTTCTAATAAAATCTTTCACTTGCCACCAAATAACCTCTGTCTTTCTAGCTCATACACAAAATGAACTCCAGTAAAACCTTAAAACCATCCATTCCTTGTAACCATTTTTTTTTAAATCCCATAATTTTAAATATGTTACAGAAATCTCACCTCTCTGGCGGCTGTCCCAACAGCAGAGGCGGGATCAAATGCGACAAAAGTGGACAAAACCCGGTCCTTGGAGCCAAACAGGCGTTTTTCTGTCCTCTTCCTAACCTGTTTATCTTAGCTGTGGTGTTACAGTCACTTCCCCTCCCATTACTTTTTTTTCTCCTCCCCCTTTCGAGTCTCAAACGGCATTTATTAATGCTTCCGCTTGGTGATATGACGCAGAGTAGATATAAGGATCGTCTCAGGCACCCAGAAAATACTTTAAATGATGGTGAAATGCTCTTTAATTGTACTCCTTTCACACTGGCTCTCACGGCCACGTATATGTAGTTTTACAGCAGGGAGATGGAAATATGTTTTTAATAAAATTGCATGCAAGCATAAGGGAGGGGTTTGTTCTGTCAGACACAGTGCCAGCAACAACCACCAGAGGGCGCCAATTCCTCAGAAATAAACATTTGAGGTTGCAGTCAACAAAGCGTACTGAAATGATATAAATCAGAACAGTTATTTAGATAAGATTTATCAATGGAACAAAGTTCAAAGTGTTAATATAATAGTCTCCATGTATGGAGGCAAAGGTGTTGGTTGGGTTTGTGCCCTTTGTGGTCTGCCCAGCTGAATAATACCAAAACACCACATTTTATAAAGTTCAACTATGATTATTTCTCCCCACTGTAAAAATACCAGTTGGTGTGGAATTACACATTGTTGGAAACCTTTACAATGACGTATAACTTGTAATTATTTGGAATGAGCAACATAGCTAAACATGTGCCATGATTCCCTGTAACGTTTCTCCTGTTGGTATTCACACTTGTTCTGAGTTGTTTGGTGGATTGGATGATTTCACTTTCCCACAATTATAAGGAAAAAAACAAGAAATATTGGATATTTTTTACGCTTTATTCATTTTCCATTTTTAAGGACCTTAGTAGTGTAGAAAATCCATACGCAGCCACAACAGCCTGGCACCTCCTCCTCATGGTGTTCACCAACCTGGTCACACTTTAATTGAATTACATTTTTAAAAACAAAAAACTTAGTTTATCCAGCAGTTTGTGGCACACAGAGTAGTTTCACAGTATGTGGGAGTTAAACAAAGAAAAAAGAAACAACAAGAAACAGGACGGAAAACACAAGTAAATGTGCAAAAACAGCACAGGCATGATAAAGTGAAACCAAGCTAATGATTTAGAATAAATAAAATTAGTACAAATAATTGAAATGAAAGTGGTCGAATAAAAAAACAGTTTTGCTGTGGGATGGCTTCCCTTTTGTCAATCAGGAGTTGCTGGAGGTCAACCAGCATGATTGTATTGATCACACTGGCGGACAGCATGTCCGAGTTGATCCCACAAGTGTTCAATTGGGTTGATGTCTAGACTCACAGTTCATTCCATCCTCTCTGCTCCCAAGTTGTGGATGTGCTCTGTGATGACCCAGTGAGGGAGAACATTATTAACCTAATGGATAGATTTAGGTCCCACATTCTGGAGATATAGGATTTCCCCTGTCTCCAGAATCTCATTCTGATCATTCTGGTCTATCAGTTAGGTGCAAATCAGCAGCCATTTATACAACTGTACAATACAATTCTACCTCATTGTAAAGGTGACTAATCAGGATTTCTAAAAAATGTATGATACAACAACATGCATATTGTTGTTGCAGATTCTACAATGATGTAGGTTTAGATTAGTTATCTCTGCGATGAATCGTTGACCTGTTTGTTTGACAAATATTGTGTTTTGAATTTCAGATAAGTAGGTGAAGCTTGGCAAGCTTAGAGATAAAGACATTTTAACCTTTACAACTGGCCTCAAGTCAGATAAGAGCCAGTATTTGATATTTGACAATTAGATGAGAAATAAGTGCAACTCAGACTGAAGCCCACTGTTGTTCAACATGTGCTGGTTCTTCTGATGAAAAAGATGATTTATGCAGATTAGAATAAATTTTAAAAACTTCTAATGGAAATATTAATAAGATCAGATAAAAATCATGACCTTCCGTAGTTCTTAAAGACTTATTTCTTAAAGGGAAATAACATTTTGAACCCAATCAAAGGCTGAAACCCTTCATCTAATTGTAAAAACCTGTGTATATATGCAAATGATCAGCATCCAAAGCAATGCTGTTTACTCCATATAAGCATTATTTTTACCAAACCATTTGTGATCTAGTGTATCTAGTCAAGGTAGAGCTTGTTTCTGCCTCTTAATTTTGTCTACAGTTGGATTTGTTGAAGTGACACTATTATTTCTGATGTGCTTTATTCTGCAACATAAACATGGTGTAAAGTGCTTGATAAATGTATTGCAATAAAAAACATATTTTCTTCTGAATGTAGCAAGAGAAACATGTGTTCACTTGAGAAATATCTCAAATTAAACAATTTAATGGTTTTTACTCATTGTTATAATCTGCTTGCCATCCTTTTCATATCGTTTATTCTACGCGAGCCAAACTGTTATTTTTTCCACCCGTCAGTGTTTATGTGAACAACACAAACACAAAATTACTGGCATAACATTTCAATAGAGATTTCATCTCGCTTCTGTATTTTTTCCTGTTAATCTTTCTGGGGATGCTAATGTTTGCAGACAGGACTGAATGTGGAACTATATTTAGCACCTGCGACAATGTCCAATACTTATAGGGTACCAGACTGGGGCGGAGTATGAGGAAAAATTATTCAGCACACACACAAACACACACCCAGATGCAGTTAGAGAAACAAACAGGGCTCATTAAATAGAAATCATGTCCATCTGCGCACATAGATAGAGAAGGCACATGTTGTAATTCATGCTTACTCATGATTAATGTTTAGGTATCCCCTTTCAGGTGTCTAATTGTACATTACACCTTTTATTTCTTTTAATGTTTTTTCTCCTCTGAAGTTGACTTTTTATGTATGTGAGGTCATGTAAAAAAGAAAGTAGACGCAACTTTAAATCTAAAGGTCCTCATCAGGTGAAAACAATCTTGGATTAAACAAAACATATTATACTGTGCCTTCATTTATTTGACAAAAACTTAACCAAAATGCAGAAGAATACATAATTAACAGCTTTCTGTATAATGTTATCAGTCTCTCGTGTGGATCTGCTGAAGTTTGATGTGTCCGAACATGGTTCTGTATACTTTGACCAAACATCTCCACTTTAGTCTCGTCTGTCTAAAAAACATTGTTTTCAAAGTTTTGTAATTAATTCAGATGCAACTTAACAAACGTTGCGTGCTAGCATGTTCTTTTTAAAGAGAAAATGCTTTCACCTGGCAACCTTTCCAACAGGCCAGACTTTTTCAGTGTCTTTCTTATTGCAGGTTAATTTACTTCGACATTTAACGTGTTAACAGAGGCCGGTAGAGTCTGAGATGCAGCTCTTGGGATTTTTTGCAGTTTCTCTGAACATCACAGTCTGAACTTGGGGTGAACGTTTGGATTGTTTTCCACTTCTGAATAATCATATTCACTGTAGAATGATTGGCTCCAAATTGTTTGGAAATAGCCTCACAATCCTTCTCAGACTGATGGGCAGCAACAATTGCCTCTCTAAAATAATTGGTGATGTCTTTCCTTCTTGGCATTGTGTTGACACACACCTGAAAGTCTAAACCAACAAACTGCCAAAACCTGTTTTTACAGAGGTGCCCAGACTTGCCATTGATCAGTCAATTGATCAGTAGTACCCGGTTGCTACTTACCCTTGAAATTCCTATGGAAGTAGTAAGGATGTTTTGAGTCTTTCAAACATTTTTTTGCACTTAAGCTTAATTTTTGTCCAATGATGACACAGTGTCATGTGTCATTGTTACCCATCTGAGGTTAGATACTTCTTTATTTTTGTTTAGGCTTTTTGGGCTCTAGTGGCCTGTATTTGACAGTAGATTGACCGGAAAAACGGTCAGAGAGAGCGGGGAATGACATGCAGCAAAGGCCCCCAGGCCGGGATTCAAACCTGAAGCAAATACTCTGAGGAGTAGCTTGGGGCACATGGGGCACCCCATGTTACCTCATTTTAAGACTGAAGGACATGGTGATTTTTAAAATGATGTCCTGAAATGTGAAAGAAATCATATAATTTAAAGGAAATTCATAAATACATTGAATGTATTTTTGCTGAACTGTTAAAATACACTGAATATACAAACTATTTTTCATTAATAAAACAGTCATTTCAAGTAAGTGCATTGGGCTCAAAAGAGGGTACTAACATACATTGACTGACTGACATTGTAATTAAAAGATCATAGCACACAAATAGAGTTAAAGTAAATCATTTTTTTAAATTTTACTGGTACACACTTGGTTTAATCTTAACCTTAAAGGAAATTGGTATCTGTGTTATAATAAAAGAAATCACTTGTCACACACCCAACCAGGGGCTCCTAATGAGGCCTGTCCCTGATAATGGAGGTAATCAGTGCAGCCTATCTGGCCTCTGCCCCTGCTAACATGCTGCCAGCCTTGTCATGGTTTATTTATACTTGTCTGATCTATCAGCACTAGCTCTATGTTTGGTGAGCCTAAGCATTCCAAAATAGAAATAATTAGGACAGGGTGGAAAAGAGGAAAAGTGAAAACGTGTCTGAACGTGCATACCCTCCGAGCAGACCTCCCCGCCCAATTGTCTGCCAATCTCTCCATCCAACCCAGCTACTCTGTCTCCCCTCTGTTTTGTTTTATGGAGACACGGGCAGCAGGTCGGGCGGGCGGACGAGTGGTGCTGAGTGATGTGTGTGGTCTGGATTGGGTGGTGATCTGCTAGTGAAGTCGGGCGAATCAGAGTCTTCCAGATTACCACACACACCGGGGTTCTGATACTATCTCTGATTTCTGTCTCTGAGCTTTTTCTTTATTCTCACAGAATTAGCACAGACACTGACTTCTGAATTCATTAAAATACAGACTTACATTTTCCTTGTGATTATCTTTGTCAAAATGTGTTTGTGTGTATTTGCTTGTTTTAGTCCGGGGTTACTCACTCTGAGCTGCAATCCAGCAAGTTTTCAATATATTCCTGCTTCAGCACACCTGATTAAACAGCCCATCCAGTTCTGCACAACGACTCATCGATTTGATTCAGGTGTGTTGGAGCAGGGATATGGACTGTAAATGGTAAATGGACTGTACTTGTATAGCACTTTTCTAGTCATGTTGACCACTCAAAGTGCTTTGACACAACATGTCTCATTCATCCATTCACACAGTACTACTACACTCACTCATAACCCCGATAGGCACATCGGGAGGCAAGGTGGGGTTCAGTGTCTTGCCCAAGGACACTTCGACATGTAGTCGGGGGAATCAAACCCCCGACCTTCTGATTGGTAGGTGACTGCTCTTCCGCCTGAGCTACAGCTGCCTCATGGAAAACATATGGAAAACCTGCTGGATTGTTGCTCTCGTAGGACTAAAGTGAGTAACCCTGTTTTAGGTAAGGCAAGTTTATTTGTATCGCACATTTCATGTACAAGACCATTCAAAGTGCTTTACATAAAACATAGGATTAAAAGCAGTACGGATGGATGGTGTAAAGAAAGCATTAAACAGTAGTAAAAGGCAGCAACAAATAGAAAAATCACAATAAAATCATAATAAAATCATAAATTAAACAGAAATTCTTAAAAGTAAGTTAAGTTAAGTTACCATGCAGATTTCATGCATAGGCATATGTAAAAAGAAATGTTTTTAAAAGTGTAGCAGCAGCGTTCTCAGCTGCAGATGTTTAATGCTCTTTTTAGGAAGCCCTGTTAAAAGACCATTACAGTAATATAGTATACAAGAGATGAACGCATGGATGCGTTTCTCCTGGTCTTTCTGGGAGACTAAACTTTTTATTCTGTTGATGTTTCTGAGTTGGTAAAAATCTGTCTTGGCGAGAGCTTTGATGTGGTTGTTGAAAGTCAGATCTGAGTCTATTAAAACTCCAAGTTTCAATGCTGCTCCTTGTCTCTTTGCTACCGAAAAAAATAATATCAGTTTTGTCTTCATTTAATTGTAGAAAATTCTCTCTCATCCAGATGTTTATTTGCTCCAAACACTGACACAGAGTGCATGTTGGTGATTTCAGATGCCAAACTATTTCTTTTAGGATTTTAAATTCAACCATGTTAAATTGTGATTTTCTAGGTTCTACACGCAGACTACTTTTCTTGTTTGCCCGTGTGGCATTAATATTTTTTTTCATTGTTTTAATTTTTTTGCAAAAAAAGTTGGCAAATTCATTGCATTTCTCAGTGGACAGGAGCTCTGGGCTGATCTGTTAAGGAGGATTTGTAAGTTTTTCAATCATAGCAAACGAATGTGAGAATCATTGACAATCTTGTTAATCATTTCAGATAAATGCAATGTGAATTCATTGTGAATTCGAAGTTTTGTTTTCCTCCACTTCAGGTTCCTGAATGTACTTATTGTTTCACCATTGTGTCTTCTGTTTGCTTAAGGTTCTCTTGATTCTTATCGGTGCAACAACAGCATCCATTACTTCAAGATTTTCAAATTGAAATGATCCAGGATCTATCAACTGACTCTACTCTCATTAGTAACATAGCTATGGCCCTTGACAAACTGAACACTGGTTCTTTCATTAATGTACCTCTTCCAAAACCAAGAAGCAGTTTTTTGGACGTTCTGAGTGATCAGTAAATCAAACAAAACACAAAAATGGTCAGACAAGACCAAGTCATTGACCACAACAGAGGAGATATCAACACCTTTAGAAATAACCAGGTCCAGAATGCGACCTCGAGTCTGGGTCGATTCTTTTACATGTTGCCACAAACCAAACACGTCCAATATAGAAGAAAATAACTTACCATTACCATCCGTCATATTATCTTTGTGAATGTTAAAATCCCCAGTTAGTATAAAATGGTTAAAATTAGTGGGGATAACAGACAATAACTTAGATAATCCATTGATAAAACTTGCACAGTGTCCTGGAGCTCTGTCGATGACTGAGAAGAGGATTTTAGGAACACCCTTTAAAATAAAACTAAGATATTCAAAAGGAGTAAAATCACCAAATGAAATCTCTTTACACTGGAATGAATCTTTAAATAAGACAGATTCTCTTCCTCCTTTCCCTCCGTTTCGACATTCATTCATTCAGGGATTACCGTTTCATTAAGAACAGTAGCACTTGTTTCTTCTGTTAACCATGTTTCTTTCCGAAAAAGAAAATCTAAACTGTGAAAAATAATAAAGTCATTAACTAACAGTGATCTGTTGTACAGAGATCTAATATTAAGTAAAGGTAGCTTTTTTTAAGTTTACAATGGTCTGTTTTATCATGAGTTGTACATGGTACAGTTAACAGATTAAATCTATTCACCCCATATGAAACTTTAGTTAGTTACAGTACATGTGTTTTCTGGTGTCTCTTTATACACTGAGGAGGTATTTAATTAATTCATGAGCTTAAAACAAGTGAAATTTGTTTGAGGTTCTAAAGTAGTGAAAACATTTTGGGTTAGCTAGGTATGAGAGTAACATCAAGACATTTTATGTAGCTAAACAGACTAGATCCACGTAGAGTAAAACAGTTCATGCTGTCTGTCAAAGTGTTACAACCTGGTCTTTATTGCAACAAACAACAAACAACAAACAGCGTTGCAACATAAATGCTCATGGTTGAGAAAATAGAGCAACAAAGTATTGAACTGTCAAATGTCTTCCTTGACCACCTGTCTGTAAACAAAGTTTACCACTAGGAACAATAAAATGACTTGAACTTGAAATGAAGAAGATTCAAAGTCCATTCTATAACCATGCCCTTTCTGAACAGCTCTTAGCTCGGCTACCCCAGCAAAACTTCTCCTTGATTCTCCAAACTGAAACTACCCTGGCTGCTGGCTGCTGCAGGGAAGTTACTGTTCTTCAGACAGCCTTGTTTTCAAAAAAGGAAGAAAAAAGGTTTGTGCAATTTTTCAATGTAATATTTGTCAATTCACATGTCAACATGTCTCAGCATCATAAATTTGACTCAAACATTCATATGCACTGAATGACAAACTATTTATTGTTGTAAGAAGTAGAAACCTGATGAAACTCACTTTGGTCTTAACTCAAGAATTTATTTGTTAATTATCACAACATTTCATCTCAACAGGATGAAATCACATTTTGTATCAAAAGGGTCATAAATGAAACGTTCTCTCTCTATTAATGGAGAGAGAATGTCTTAATGTTACAAAAAAGAATACACCAATGTATTTTGACATGACAGATTGATACAATGACATTCATTGGAAAATAGAATAGAATAGAATAGAATAGAATAGAATAGAATAGAATAGAATAGAATAGAATAGAATAGAATAGAATAGAATTTTATTGTCCACCAGAGTGGAAAGTGTCTTTGGCTCACAAGCACAAACAATATGCACCTCTAAGTTACAGTACTGCATAGGTGCCATACTGTAATTTAGGGAACACACATAATCATTACCATGTAACTCAAAGTTAGTCACACTTCTGGGATATCAATTAGCACAGTTAGGAAGTCAGGAAAAGATTGTGAATCAATTTCACCTCCTGTTGTACAAATGGAACAAACAGAAGGTGGAAGTGAGTAGACAACAGATTCAGATTCACCATTGGCGCCCTGAGCTCTTCATGGATGAGAGCAGTTTCATATTGATCACATGTGACAGATGTGAGTCTGCATGTCGTGGAGAATGTTCTGCTGCCTTCAGCATCCTCCAGCATGACCAGTTTGGCAGTGGGTCACTGATAGTCTGGGGAGGCTTATCCTAGGAGGGCTGCACAGACCTCCACGTGCCAACCAGAGGTACCCTGACTGCCATTAGGTACCAGGATGAGATCCTCAGACCCATTGTCAGACCATATTCTGCTGCAGGGGGACCTGGATTCCTTCTGATGCAGGACAATGCTCAGCCTCATGTGGCTGGAGTGTGTCAGCAGTTCCCTGCATGACAGAGGCATTGATATTATGGACTGGTCTGCCTGTTCACCAGACCTGAATCCAATCGAGCACCTCTGGGACATCATGTCTCGTCCCATCCACAGCCGCCATGTCACACCACAGACTGTCCAGTCACCCATCGTCTCATTAGGAGCATGCCCACATGTGGTAAGGAGCGCATACAGACATGTGGAGTCCACACACACTACTGAACCTTATTTTGAATTGTCTTGAGGAATTTCCATAGAAGTTGGGTCAGCCTGTGATCTAATCCTCCACTTTCATTTTGAGTATGATTCTGAATCCAGACCTCTGTGGGCTAATGATTTTCATTTCCATTGATATGTTGTTATTCTTATGTTTATATTATATAATATATTCTTATGTTATTCTTATGTTGTTCTCAACAATTAATGTATAAGGATTTTTGACTGGAATAGCAACAGTGCTCGGGTAGGCTGGGGGGTTTAAACCATGCCACGTTGGTACTAAGGGGCCCAAAGTGTGCAAAGACAATATCCCTCACACCATTACACCCGCAGCAGTCTGAACTGTTGAGACAAGGCAGGATAGAGCCATGCCTTCATGTTGTTTACACCTAATTCTGACCGTACCATCTGAATATTGAAGATGAAATTGAGACTCATCAAACCAGGCAATGTTTTTCCATCTTCTTTTGTCCAGTTTTGGTGAGTCTGTTTGAATTGTACCCTCAGTTTCCTGTTCTTAGCTGACAGGAACAGCATCTTGTGTGGTTTTCTGCTGGTGTAGCCCATCTGCTTCACGGTTGAACATGTTGTGTGTTCAGAGATGATATTCTACATACCTTGGGTATCTCAAGTGCTTCTCTAAATTACTGTTGCCTTTCTATATTCTCAAACAAGTCTACCCATTCACTTCTGACCTCTGACATCAACATGGCATTTTTGACAAGACAACTGCTGTTCATTTATTTCTCATTTTAACTCAACCTGAGATGCTGGCTTTTATAGTGATCTCTTAATGTTTCAATGTTTTTTTTATTATGGAGTTATTATGTGTTTTTTTACCTTTGTCTAGAAGTGGTGAGTGAGTTTTTTTCCAGTTGTAAAAAGGAAAATAAGTACTGAATTTCAAAATGAGGACAGAATCCATTCATTGCACTTAAAGATATTGAAAATTATATGTAATTGTAGAAAAAAAGTTATTAAAAGAATTTGTATCGCTGTTGCTGGTGTTAAATTATGGTGTTAAATAACATTATTCTAAAAATGTTGAGATTATATTTACTACCAATTATATTTACTATATGTACTGTGTTTGAAAAAACAAATCATGTGATTTTGAGAATACAATCCATATTAATTTTATGAGAGGATGGGGGAAAAAAATCAAAACCAGCTGAAACTGGCCCAAGGGTAATATGGTGCCCCAAGGCCAGACCATAAACAGAAAGCTACAACATCCTCAACAAAATGACCTTATCGGGCTCTCATCTGTCCTCGTCGAGGGTGTGGAGGGGGGAGATGTGCAATGTGTATGTAACTACGTGTGTCAAGGCATGTTGTCAGCACTAAAGAATGGCTATAGAGGCTGGAAACAAACGATGGCAATGCTGGCCAGCAAGGCGGCACATCTAATTGGTATGTCTGAAGACAGTCTCACACACACACACACACACACACACACACACACACACACACACACACACACACACACACACACACACACACAC
>JBBBVU010000005.1:10526650-10544893 GCA_037177055.1 Atherinosoma microstoma
CACACACACACACACACACACACACACACACACACACACACACACACACACACACACATATACACACACACACACACTTAGCCTAAACAGCCCTATTATAGCCCCACAATATAAACCCACCCTTGAAGAATGGCTACAAATACCCTCCACACTGATCAGCAGCCACAGACTCACGGAGCTACAACCAAGATTGTCGAGCACCAAATCTCCCGAGAAAACAGAAGATTTAAGGTGAGCATTTGTTTCAATCTGAGATATATTTTCTTCTGTGACTGCACCCTTACAGTAAACTTAGACTGATCCAACTGACTGTGGCAGTCTTACTCCATGCAGATGCTTTGCTCCAGATGTGTGCTCCCCTTTCTGGCTCTTTACCTGCTGCTGGAGCAAATATCTGCTGCAGCTTTACCAAGCAGATTCAAAAACAAAAGGGTAAGTCTAAGCTCACGTTAAACTGCAAATCACACAACTTGGAGTCATGTGGAGTCTATATGATCTGGTTTCTGTTGTCAGGAAGTTAACTGGCTGGACCAGGAGGTCTTTTCCCGTCTGTCTGATCGCTCAGATGGAAGTGACCTCTCTGTGGGTGATGCAGCAGAGATGAGCAGGGACACGGACAGTCATCTCATCAACCCGATACAGCAACAGCAACAACACCAGAACCAGAACAACCGTAAAGCCAATGAAAAGAGGTGAGGACACAAGATCTAAAGTCAGTAAATACCTCAATGCACTTGAATTTTTTCTTATTTAAAACAAAATTTACTTGATAAAAAACATAATGCAGTCAATTTGCGTTAAATATGTGAACATTAATAAAGAAACACATTCTGAAAGTTTTTATTTTTGGAGATTTTCAGCATTCATGAATATAATTTATTCCAGTTATTGGAGGTCGCATTTAAAACCCGGAATGTGAGGATGAATTGCATAATTGTCAGACTAAGTTAGTTTTTCTTCTCTTTCTGCTGTCTCCAGGAGGAAAGTCGCTCCTATGGATTCCATTGGCCGCTTTCAAATGTCCAGTTTCCGACACAGAAAGGTGGGCAATAAGAGACAGACTGTGTATTGCTCTGAAAGTTAATATTGTGTTCAGCCCGTATTTAGATTTGTTTAGCCTCAAGGTTCACTTGCTTTCAAACAAACAACCTGCATTGCAATAAGTTATACCATCTATTTACACATAAGGCATTAATATAGTAAGTGCACGTTAGGGTCTTGAGAAGAAATATGTTGCAGCTTTAATGAGGAACATCACTATTTCTATTCAATTTTTTCATACTTGCCAACTTCTATTGCCTACACAATATTCAAGAGTCAGGTTTTCCATTACACCAGGATCTATGTCTAATCAGATCATAATAGTTTTCCATTAATATTTCATGCAACTTTGTTCTCACTTGAAAATGAAAAACTGAGCATTTACAGTACATTTATTTTGCAGGACGGACCAGATGTCAAGAGAAAAGACAACATGGATTAGACAAAACTCAAAAGCTGCTCTCCAACGTGTTCCTACATTTAAAGGGTGTTGACTATTTATTCATGAACTATTTAATTTCCTGCCATACCGGTGATTTTCTTGTCAACATTCGCCCTCTAGTGGTGGAAGACAAACATGACAGACACTTCTTGCTGTGTGCCAAAATTAATTAAAAGATAATGTGATTAACACTCTCGGTTGTTTTGTTTGTGTCCTTTCAACTCAAATAATCGATACAACTTTTATGTTCCCAAAGATTTTTATTTTTCAAGCTACAATTAAAGAAAACAATATCAGACTGCAGAAAATATAGAATTTGCTTGGGTATTCTCTCTTCACTTTCACATATGTACAGTTGTCAAAGAACAAGATATGTACACAGAATTGAAGTTGTGCAGAGAGTGCAACTGCTACTGAAAACTTTCCAAGACTCTCCCACCAACAGAGAAAAAAACAAACAAAAAAAAAAGAAAAAAAGAAAAAAAGAGAAAATAAAGTGAAAAAAAAACAAATAAACAAAAATGCCACAACCTACACAGCCTTGACTTACATCCTGTACACTACGACTTTGTTTTCGACGAGACAATCTTGTGTCCTTTCTCTGATGCGGGTGCATTTCTAACTCCTGCTTCTCAGAAAGCTAAAGAAATAAAACAATGACATGGAAAAATAAAAGAAATATTTTACAACCATTCATAAAACAAACCTCGGTCACTGACGGCGTAAAGCGCCGTTGCCAATTGTTTTACAGCAACGTTACCCACATTGTATCAGACGCCTTGATAACACACAAAATAAAGCAAAACCACACGAAACAAAAACATCAAAACTGAACAGCTTTCAATGTAAATGTTTATGGTACATGGCTATGAAAGATTGAATAACGAGCCAGGCAGAAGCAGTAAATGCTTGGTTATGAATGTATGCAGCTGGGTGAAGACTCATCAGCCGTAGTTCAGATTCTTCAATTCCAGCCATGTATGGTGAGAAAATCGAATTTGGGTTTATATTTTCAAAAGAGCATTGCTGAAAGAATTGTCTGTGTGCAACATGAAACTTAACTACATGGATGTAATTTCTGATTATCTCTTAACTGAAGAGTGAGAACTTTTTAACTTTCAAGATCAGGGATCACCACTGACAAAAACAAGAAAAATAAAATGCGTTAATATATTTAAAAAAACAAAACAAAAAGGAGCCGCCCCATCTAGCATTATTACATATTCTAAACAAGAGGATTGACAACTTTCATCTCTTAAGATATACAATATATAAGCTATACTTGTCAGTTTTAAATTTTATAAATTGATTTTAGGTTGAGAAGAAACAGTCAAACTGAGAATCATATTCTTTCAGAGACTACTTAAGTTCTTTAAAAACAAACAAAAAAACATCCTCAACGCAGATGAGTACAAGTTTGAAAAGGTTATGTGCACATAAATAGCACTGTACATAAAAATTTATGTTGGAATTCATCAGAAACAAATGATTCTCAACCATCACTGTTGTCTTACATCCAGTTCTTCACAGGTACCAAATATAAAATGTGAGGGATAAATAAGAATGGTTGTGATTGTCAAAAAAAAACCAAACTGATAATACAGTTGCCATCCAGGTGATAATTTAGGCTGTTTTGGCTGTAGGCATCAAAGTAAGTAAGTGTCAGAGTACAGCAAGAAAAGAAAGAAAAGAAACAAACAAAACCCCCCAAAAAATAAAGGGGGGGGCGGGGGCGCTCCTCATCCCCTTCCATCCTCTTCACCTCTAGGTGTCCTTTTTGTGTCCAGACCGCCGCTGGTCTCTGCACTTGTGGCAGTAAAAGATGTCGGGAACATTTGACTTTTTGATCTTTGCACACGACAAATGCACCCATATGCTGCACTGGTTGCATTCAATCATCGGCCGTCCTGCGAATGGTTTCCCACAGTAACAGGTGATCAAGTCCCATGAATCATCTCCTGTGTGAATAAGGGCATCAGAGTTAAATTACTCTATTAGGCAATGTATAATTGTCAATCAGTGCACTTTAAGCATCGGGGAAAGGGGAGCTTAAAAAAAAAAAAAGAGATGATAGTTTAGGAAAAGGGGAAAGAAAAGCAAAATGTCATACCTGACTCCACCATAATGTCTTCGTCGGCAATCCATGTTTCACCCTCACTGGAGCTCATCTCTGCTTCCCTGATGGATTCATCTGGCTGTGTCTTCATGCTTGAAGTGGAGCCCCCATGCGCCGGCAGCTCCTCTCGGCCAGCTCGTACCTCTGTGTGCGTATTCCGTGCCTCAGAGTCTGTCTCGCTTTGAGCAGTTGGACTCTTGAGCTTCTTAGCTTTTGGCTGTTTGGAGGAGTTTTTGCTGCGTTTGATGCGGGCTCTTTTCTCGCTTTCGCTGCTGCCGCTATCCACTGCCGTCATGGCAGAGCCCAAAGACAACTTTTTCAGTTTTTTATCCTTTTTGCGTTCTGCCTTTGTGGTGGCCTGGCTCTCATACAAAGAGTCTTTAAGGCGCATCTTGTCCAGCAGAGTGCTATCAGAGTGCATGCGACGAATATTTTTGCCCTTATTAGCTCGAGCTTTGCGGACAAACGTGTGGATGGTGTGAATGTCGGAGCTCCCATCTGCCCAAGTATTACCCATGGAGCTGCTGCCCCCACCACCTCCATCTGCTGACAACCCTGAACTGTGTGCAGAGCTGGATGAAGTTGGAGACCAGGAACTTTCCTACAGAGTAAAAGGAAACCGTTTAAGTTCATCTTTACATGATAAACACAGCAGGCTACAATGGTTTTTTACTAGGAATGCAAAACTAACGCTTTATTTTCTTAGAATCACTGACATGTTTTTGTTGTTTTTTTTTATTTGGGTAAGGGTGGAGCAAGACTGAAAAGTAAGACATTATTTTTCAAAACTAAAAAGAGCACATTAACTGCTTATTATCCAATGCCGGTGAATAACTTTCAATGCAAAGAAAAGCAGGTGACTACTAGGGTTGCATCTCTGCTGGAAACTTACCGACTCATCACACCATTATACTTATAATACAGACTAAAGTCAATTGTTTAACATGTCATAAAAGATTTTGGAGCTTTGAATCATATCCTGATCTGGCATAATATTTTTTTGGTGGCCATTGATTTTGTAACCATCTACTGATGTTTCTTACATGTCAACATCCTCCTTTTCTGCAGTCTTCACTTACCTTGTTGTGCCGAAGGAGATCCTAATTGTCAGTCTTTAGCTATACATTTTCACCTTATTCATGCCCACAGTACATGCTGAAAAAGTGTGAGGCTTTGGTAGTAGTAAACTTTCATATATTCTGGGGGACATTGAGAACAGCTTACCTCTTTTGGACTGGGGATGTAACCAGCATAGGCCAGGACAAAGCTGCAGAACTTGTTGAAGTCCTCAACAGTCCTCTTTCTCCTCTCGGGGGGCTACAGAAATACACACATGTGTTAGGAGGATGCTAAACTATTGTAACCTAGCTAAACTGAATGAATTATCCAAAAGAACTTTACAGAGTACTCACAAGAGATTCCGTTTTGCACGTCAACAGTGAATCTGGTAGAGAGGAAGGGGAAAAAATAAATAAATGTGTAAGTTACAGGTGACCCGCCTTGGCTGGTTGAACATTTTGTCATGAACCGCTGTAGAATTACGGAGTTGCCAAGGGGGTGTGTTGAGAAGCCAGAAGACTAATGCTAGCATTAGCTTGCTAACACAGCTCAATAATTTAATTGGGATTGTTATCGATAAGAATTTTGATCTCATTCTAGAACCGTGATTGTTTATTTATGTTAAAATACAAACAGATTTTTTTATATACTGCAAGTGTAACGTAACAATTAGCAAGTAAGCCAGCGGAGGCTAATGCTAGTTGTAGCTGTGTACTTTCAACAACCGCAACCGGTGTCACTTGGTCATCATGAACTTTATAAACATTTAATGCCGCTTCAAAAATGGTGGTAAGGAAAAAAGCGTGGCTTTAAAAAGTATAGCTGACATGGATGTCAAACACTCGTCATTTTGAAATGTCTCCAAACCATCTGCTAACGTTAGCTCACATCTAGACGGGAAGCTAACATCAGATTATGCGGTTTGCAGCGATAACAGTAAATATGAATCAAGCTAGCTTGACTTTATCAAACCACAATCAGATTCTATTTTAAGAATTACACATTGAATCGCTCACTTGGAAACAAAACTTCGGGCTAACAATCGATCAGTCAGTCGACTAGCACATCACGTTTTATTTCTTGAAATGGAAGTGGGAGGCTCAAGTTGGAAGGAAAAGCTGCTTGAGAGCTAACTTGATGTTAGCAAGGTGCCGCTAACATTTCATCGGGCGTGTCGGCTATGAGGTTCGACCCAATGTAATAATAAATATATTTGTGGTAGAAAATAAACCTAATTGGGCTTAAATCTGACCCGTTAGTGTTGTTCTCGGTGGTGTTGCAACATTGACTATTCAGTTATTTTTTTAACGTAAGCCTGATGATTAGGCGCGTTAGCTAACCAGCAAGCTAATTGACCTGTACCGATAACATTCGGTAAGCTACAATAATCTTGTTAAAAACGACATCTATTTCTCAGCAACACGACTGTCTTGGAAGTTTAACAACAATTAATTAGTCAGTTGGTAACCATGCTACAAACACAGCATACGCAACCAAGAATAACACTAGAATTAGTCCGAATTTACATTAGATTAGCAAGTTTGAAGCCCGCAAAACGACAGTTTTACGACAAACACAGTAACGTCACGATTCAAATGTTAAAATAAAAACTTTTAACAATAAATGTGAGCCGTACCTTGGTGATCAGACATTATGTCAAGCATTGTCGCCTCACCGACAAGGCCTCGACGTAAGAAGAAGCAGCTTGCGAGCTAGCCGGAGAGTGGCGGCGGCTGTCGCTTTCAGCTTTCCCCCGGCGTGGCTGCACCTTGTCCCCGTGTACCTTTACCAACAATATACCAATGGTACGGAGGACTGATGAGACCTTTCTTGATGAAGCACCGTTGTGAGTCAAAGCTGGAATATTTCCTCGATGTGGATACAACAGCGACCGTTAACGTAGCAGAATCAAAATAGTAATTCCTCTATCGCTGAACGTGGTGCACTTAAAGCTCCCCTTTTTTCGTCCATGCATTTATAAATCCATCGCTAAAAAAAGACATCGGAAGTTCAATATCTCGTTAAATAAGTGCGAATGATGATTGTAGATCCATATTGGGAACTTCTCGGTTTAACTTTTTCGAGCCTTCTCTGTACACATACAAACGAACAGAGTTTGGGCTTTATTCCGCACAGTCCTGTCCGTGCGCGGCAGAAACCTCTTCAGGGTCCGATGCTACATTGGATCTTCTGTAAGGACGCAGCGGGAGGGATATTTTGTTGTGATTGGTTGTTAGTGTTAGAGTGAAGTAGCGGATTGGTTGTTAAGGTGAGGGTAGGCGGGGTTAGTCAACAGCACTGATCCACTTTAGCAACCACCTTGAAGCAGGGATGAAATTATTAACGTAATGCATGCTGGGTAAAGTAGTTTTAAATGTAGCTTTTACCTTTAGTTAAACCGGGGTTGTTGACTTGACTGAACTCGTTTCCCAGAATTGTGTGAAATCTAGGGAAAGTATGGGATATGATGTTTCTAAACCTGAGCAACCCAAACAATGCTACCAAGCGAGTTAAGCTAGACTTCAATAGTGCAAAGAAAACCCTATTATTTGTTAAATATAGCCTTCTGTTCCTTTAAGCTCACATTATTATTAGCGTTTAACTTTGTTGTTTTCCCCGTGTAGTTATCATGACTTTTGCGTTAATTTCTCACGTTAAGCTAACATTCAGAAGAATGCTAACTAGCCAAATCTACGCGTGTCTACCATAGTCGAGTAGCACAATGTTGTCGGAACTATTGCAAGGTACTGATACTGGAGGGTTTCTTATAATACAAGGTAAAAGCTTCATGAAAAAATTACATTCCTTTTATCTTTGTAGGCCAGACATGATAAACTCGTGTAATTTATACATATATTGATAGATTCGTGTTGTTACTCTGGACGTAACCTCCTCAAGAGCCTCATCAATGCTGCATTGAACAGGTATTTAAAGAAATGTGTGTGGTGTATGTAGCTACGTTTCATCTGATTACGTGCGCAAAAGTTTATATTTACTAACAATACCTAAGATCTCCTTTGACATAATGTTTTTACATTAGGGACGAGGCTGTCCACGTCCTGGGCTTTGATGTGAGTGAAGAGGAGCTGAAAGATGGATTGAAAGCATCAGTCACACAGAGGTAATTAAGATTGGTGATTAGCATTTTTTAAATTAATTTTAAAAGCAAAATATAAAACATTCAGTGTTTCAGCTTCTCCCGTGGAAACATATTTACCAATTTTCTCTTCAATATATTTCATTAATTTCATTTAGATTTAAAAATCATTATATCCTCCTTAATTATAAAGATTCTGATAGTTTTCAAGCTTTACATCAAATAACTTTATTTTTTAGTTCCCTCCACAAGTTGAGCTGATCTGCCATTATGGTTCAAACATTATCTTTGTGGAAAGTGGCCATATTCAGGAATGTTTAGAATTATTAATCGTGGCGTTTTAATACACAATTAATTTTGAAAATAGATAATTGTGACATCTCTAGTCCAAGGACACATCCTGTGGTCGTGGAAAAGATCTTAGTCTGTTTAAGAAGGGTCAAATCATTAGCATGCATTAAGCAGAGAAAACA
Source organism: Atherinosoma microstoma (assembly GCA_037177055.1). Taxonomy (NCBI): domain Eukaryota; kingdom Metazoa; phylum Chordata; class Actinopteri; order Atheriniformes; family Atherinidae; genus Atherinosoma; species Atherinosoma microstoma. The sequence continues at coordinate 10,534,879 of JBBBVU010000005.1, forward strand.
TCTAAGCTCTATGGAGATGCATTAACTACTAAAACTGAGTTTAGAACTGTACAACACATTATTAAATACTGGAAGGTTAGTGGGGAACCATTGTCTTTAGGAAGAAATTTGGTTGGAAAAAAATTCTGAATGATGGTGATTAGTGATCACTTAAACATTTGGTCAAATCAAAGAAAAACAACAGTAAAACTCAGGGCTATGTTTAATAGTGAAACTGAACAGCTGTGTAGCCATTTGAAAACCACTAATCAGTGAGGCTAACAGGTGAAAATGGCTTCAATTTGCTAGGGAGCATAAATCATTCACCCTAGTGCCCGGTGTACAGCCTGTGGGGGCAGTACTTTGCGCTGGGGTTGCTGTAGTTCACAGGTGTCAAAGCCTGGTCCTCGAGGGCCGCTGTCCTGCAGGATTTCAATGTTTCCTTCTTCAACACATGACACAAATTAAAAGGATACAACAGCCTATGAAGCTCTGCACAATTACTCATTAAGTTGAATCAGGTGTGCTGGAGCAGAGATACATACAAACCTGCAGGATGCCGGCCCTCGAGGACCGGAGTTCAGCAACATTATGTGGCCGAAGAATGAGGTCAGCTTACCTGAATATACTGAATGAGCAGGTTACTCCATCAATGGAATTTTTCTTCCCTGATAGCACGGCCATGTTCCAAAACCTCAGTATTTTTCCAACACTACCATAAACAATGGGCCAAATTGGCCGTCTCCGTTTTGCACTTGAGGCAAAGGGGTGACAGTCTTGCGTCAAACTTATGACGCTGAGATGGGGATATGTGGGCTCTGTGTAAAATCTTGAGTTGCATAGCTTTTATTCTATTTACAAAACTTAATGTCTTCACACTTTTCCAAGCAGTGTCCCACTAATCATCTGTACGTTAAGTTCCCTTTGCCATTTTTATTTTAAATGACTAATGCTTGTGGGCTCATGTTTTTTCAATACATTATAATGCAAGCTTATTGAATTGTACCTTTGCATTTTACAAAGCAAACTTTCTGTATTTGAATAACTCTGAGTTTATAGTAAAGTAGTGTCCTTTAAGATAAAGTCCCTTATCTGTAAATATCAGAAAAGGTCTTGCTTTTGAATCTTATATTTTTCGAGTAACTGACTAAAAGACGTAAAAAAAAAAATCAATTTCCCGTGGGATTAATAAAGTATTTATCTATCTATCTAAGTTTGGGCCCTCAAAAAAAGTCAGAGGCTGAAGATGCCCTTGGCAGCCCAGTTCCAAAAAACAGTGTTTGTTGAGCCTGTAGAAAAATCAAGATTATCACCTATCCGTGTAAAGATGGAGGTGACCTGAGACCTAGTCTTGCCTAAATGGTATTTTCCATAATAGGATTTTGGCAAACAAATTTCAGAGATTAAATCTTTTCAACAAATAATAAAGATATTAAGGCAATCTTTGCCATGGAACTCGCAATATCTGACCACAGTAAAGTGGGGTCTTTGTGTAGCCAATCATTTATGCGTCACTACGTCACAGGTAAGCACTAAGCTGATATATCCTAATATTTGTGAGGTCCAGGCCACCGTCTGAGGAAGGGAGGCGTAGTGCTGCCATTTTCAGACGTGGCTTCTTATTTCTCCATATAAACAAGGAAAACCATCCATTTAATTTATCGATCGCCTTACGGGGAAAAATTGGCAGGATTAATTTTAATTGGCTATAATAACTGAGGCAGAATGTTCATTCTCAACATAGAAGCACGACCAAGGCATGATATAGGAAGGACATTTCATCTCCACAAATCCAATCCAATATGTTCAAACAAGGGAATGAAATTTGTTTGATACAGTTTTATCAAAGTTAGGCATAATAAATAGTCCCGAGTAAAGAAATCCTGAAGTGGACCATTCAAAGGGAAAAGGGATGGATATGGAGATTTTGCTTTCTACCTGCCCAGAGGCATTGCCTCCCGATTTATTAAAATGGATTCTGTATCCAGACAAGACACCAAGCTGTATTTATCTGTTCTGATAGACCTGATGAAACTGATTTTCGGGGGTTTTCAGCTGTAGTTTTTTAATGTTTTCTAAACTCAATTGTTTTTTTAAATATGAAATGGCATATATTGATTAATATAACTTGTTCAAATGACTATTTCTTGTGTTTCTTTCAGGCTATACATTCACAATGCTTATATAGACCCACTTGGATGGTGTGATCATCCAGCTTTCACAGTTCAACAGTTTAGTTTGGTGGAACTTGCACATTTGATTAAACAAACATCACACCTCAAACCAGCTACATTAGTAATTGACTCTCTCTCATGGATATTAAGACATGTGAACCCACCTGCTGTCTGCAAGACACTTCAGCAACTAAAGAAAGGTGAAAAATCATTTTAAAACTTTGTGTCAGTGTCATGTTGAACCTTTTTTTGTAGTTTTGTTTGAATGTAGAAAGGCATGATTTGTAGGGTTACTTTGGTGTTTTGATTCTTCTATATGATCAAGGTATCTATACTGACCTATTTCAGTGTAAAGTAAAGCTGTAAAACAAAGTAGTACTTCCTTGATTTAAGAATTATTTTCTGTGTTATCATTAGGGGGAGCTGTAAGAGCTATTATTGGCCTGCTGCATGCAGACATGCATCAGAAGGGCACTGTGGGGAGTGTCTGCAACTTAGCAACTTCAGTCATCTCTGTGACACCTGGGATGAAGGGAGATGAAGCAGTGGCTAAAATAACAAAGCGCTCAAAATCGGGTAAAGTAATGCAAGAGGTAAGCAGCCTTTGTACTAGGATTTTTTTCTTTCCTTGCTATAAATTATTGATAACTGTTTTTATCTATAGGAGGAGATATTCAGCATCAAAGAGGATCTTACAGTCACAGTCCAGAGCAAGCCCTGCAATCCTGGACACAAACAGCATGACACTGATGAACAACAGGTGCCGTATAACTCATGCTAATTACCTTCATGTCATACAAAGATGAATGGAGTGAAGGTGCACAGACATGATTGGGCATACATTTTTCTCTATGTGTTTTTGTAGGTGGACCCAACAGCTAACTTGACCTTCAATCTTCGATTGTCTGAGAGAGAGCGTGAGGCAAAGGAGAAACTTGCACTTCCCTTTGTCTTCAGCAAAGAGAAGTCAGAAACCTTTTCACAATTTATATATATTTACTTGTTTCCTCTTTGACCAAAGAAAAAAAACATTTTTTTTCATATCTTACAGAAAAACAGCTTTGCTTCAATCAGGCCCAGGAACAGGACGAATTCTGTACGAACCCGATGCCAATGACGACTATGACCAGGAAGATCCTGATGATGATCTTGATGTATAGGCTTAAGAATAAATCCTGGTGACACCTTCCTTGCCAAGTGGACACACTGACATTTCCACTAGTGGAGATTCAATTCCTTATATCACCTTAAGGAACTTTGATGATGTAAATGAATGCGTCTTGTGTTTCTAAGAAATCTTCTGTCAGAAAATGTAGAGTTTTCCCTAATTTTAAGGGTTGCTTTTTCTTTAAGCTTTTCATGACATTAAAAATATAATCCATCATTTTCTGACCCATTGTGCTGAAGTCAGTCACATCACATGCACTATATTTCTGGTCTGTGGTCTAGGGGGAAAAAAGTCACAAGGGTTAAGGGTATTTAAAGTACATCACAGGGTATTTAAAGTAATAAAATAAAGCAGATTTCTGTTATAGAAATTATTTTCCTAAGATTTATCCTCAAAAACCTTCAAGTATCTTACTGTACAAGTAAAATAAAAAAATACTGGTCAAACCTTTCATCAACATAAGAAAATGTGACAAGTGTCAATGAGCATGTCATTGCTAAACACAATCACTGAAATGATGACTCGAATGGTCCCCTTGATATTTATGTATGATTACCATTTTTTGATAAGTCATTATGAATTAGAAGAGGAGCCAGTGGATAATTTCAGTAGTGAACAATGAATAACTGCCTTGGAGCTCTTTGTACTCAATATATCTATTTCTAGCAACACCATTTTGCTTTATCAATACCAGTGGTCAAAGGCCATGTCAGGATAGATTTGCTTCCAAAATATTTCTAATATTTAATCAAGTGTAAGGAAATAATAAATGACAGGGTTTGGCAAGTCCATGTTTCTGCAGCTTTAATCACAGCTCTTGGCAAGTGTCATAACCATAACTGTGAGCAATTGGTTTGGTTTCATTTTCTATAATTAAACTTGGTCTGGTGACTTTTTTTTATATATTTTATTATTTAATTACTTTAAATGGCAGTAGATTTACGCGGTTTATTGACCCCAGTTAAACTGTTGTCATAATGAAAGCAAATCTTTTTTTTTTTGAACACCAAAAGTTATGTTTGAATTAAACTACACTACCATCCCCTAAACGATGCTAAATACTCAAAGAATAAATTGAAAGCGGTGCACTAAGTGGTCTAATTTGAACAGATTTTAAAGAACACACACTTGGTCGTCCATGTCTGTTTGTTTTCTTTCCACGTGGACGTGCTGCGCGCAACCACTAATCTTGTCGCGGAAGTGACGGCAAAGCGGCGATGGCGGCTCGCAGTTTCATTCCGGATTTCCACTGGACTACAAACTGATTTTAACCGGACCGGTTAGACTTTTGAGAACTTTTGCAAAACTGTCTCTTTTCGGAGGCCGCACAGTCTGAAATCCTGTTGAACCGGTGCTTGTCAACGAAAGGCCCCATAGCTTGTTTGGGGTATTTTTGTCCGAGGTTCAAGGTGGTCACCCTGTCGAGCTAGCGATAGCTTTGTGGCTATTAGCTTAACGGTAGTTCGTACTCATACAGCTAGCTCCAGAGCTAGCTTGTCAACGGGCTGCGTGCTAAGGTCCATACAGCAGCAGTCATCGTGTTGCGGCTTTTCTTTTTGACCACGTCCACACTTGTCTGTCTCTGTTACAATGCAAATGGACTTTGCTGAATGCTAATTTTTGCCACAAGTGTGCAGAGCGAGGTACTCACACGCTTGCTTGGCCTCTTGACAATTTGAATTGCTAGTTTGGCGGCTGAGGCTAAAGACGGATTTTGCTTGGTTAACAAGCAGTTCCCTCTGTAATTACAAGAGTAACTTCGCTCAAAGGCGCGTTATCAAGTGAGAATTGAAGTGAAGTTGTTGTGGGGGTCATCAACATGCTGAAGACCCGGCAATGTCTACTAGGAATCCGCACTTTCCTCAGCGTTACGTCCAGAATATGGGGCTTCATCATGTACATCCTCAGGAAGCACCTACGAACGGTGAGAGGGGGTTTTGACATTAACTTGTGGCAGTTTGTACTGTTGTTACTCTGACAAAGCGGCCAAGTCTCTTCTTTTATCTCCATGATATATAATATCCCATCTTTAGCTATGATTTTCAGTCTTATAGTGTGCATCCATCTTGATGATTTTTATGGTTTATCATTGAATCAGTAATGAGTATTTTTAAACTCTTGTGTAAAAAGTTGTTTTTAATATGTTTTGAGTAGTCTAAACACGTATACAACAGTCAGATAGGATGCCAAAGAGCACCAAAATGGCTAAAACCCATCAACTACTCTAAATAGCCATTGAATTATACAACTCCCATCAATATTGGAGTGTTTGTCAACTGATGTATTGATCCCTTTATTTTCAACTTATTGAAAACATGGTTTCTTTTCAGGTAGGTAGATAAACATTTGGACCATAAATATGAGCATCTGGTCTGACAGAAACACAAACACTCAAGTAAATTAGTTTTCCAGGAAAAATGCTAGTTGATCATAAAAACATTTGCATATGAACTCTGTCTGATCACATTGATTGTTTCAGCTCTTATCTAGGTGTTTGTGTGTGGTGAGATTATGTGACTGAAGGGCTCATCCAGCTGCAGTGCAAAGTATAAACTTAGGTGATCCAAATGTTAGATTTAAGAAGCCATTAACACAAAGCTACAGGTCACCTTCAATTGCTTCCAAAATTCCTCCACGATGAACATAACATTTAATGTAACAGAAGGCACCTGCTTGTGACTTAGACGTGCTCACAGGTGTCGCTGAGTTGTTAATAGATGTGCATATGTGGTGTAACATGAGTGGACTTCGACTCTTGCAGCGTATCAAACTAACAAAGCTTGGAGGAGTGCCCTGTGTGTTGTAATCATCTTGCTGCTTGAGGTTTGTCTGCAGTTTATTGTGTGGCAGTAACACTTGCAGGTTGTCAGCAGGCCCTGAGAGTGAGTAGTTCAGTCCATGCTATGGCTGAAGTGAGAGGGATTATGTCAGCACAGAGAGTGCACTGTTCTCTCCCTCTCTCTCTGTTTTTCTCATTTTCACTAACTGTTTAGCTCTGTTGTTTACAGTCTGTGATGCGCTGGAGGAGTGTCATGACCCAGAGAGTGCTTTTGTTCTAAACATTAAAATGGAGGTGATACCATAAGTAAGCATTGGAGATGTTTAAAGCATGTTGCAAAATATTTGATTGATGTATACTTTGATCCAATAAACTCACATATAGGATAACTTGTTTGATAGGTCTAATAATCTGTTTTGTAACAATGCAGAGCACACTGATCCAAAAATGTGGATTGATAAAAGCTTTATTGGATTATGAACATTAGAAGCTGATCATAATCCAGGGCACGCTACTCTACTGTACTGTCAACAAATGACGAGATGACTGTTTATTAATCTTACTGACATGAGTTGCATAAGGGCTTTGCTTATTATCTTGTATGTGTAGCTGAATGTTGTTTAAATGTAGAAACAGTCAGCTAATCAGCACAAAATTCCTAATTTTAAGTTAATGGTCAAACCTCAAGGAATGTTTTGTTTTAATCTACAAAAAATTAAATGCAACAGTTGTAATAATCAGTTAATTATTCATTAAAATGTGCATTGAGTATGCCAGAGAGTCTGGTGTGTCAGTTGTGAAAATGTGCTGGTTTCCGAGATGTTTTTCCCTTTTTTTGTTCATAGTAAAAAGGATGGATGGATGGATGATTTTTTTTGTTTTGTTTATTGATTTGGCCTAAACGGAGGGGTAATGTCAACTTGAACTTTGTAGAAAATCATTAGACGCTCATCCAGACATATCATAAGACTTAAGGCCTGGTAACAGCTGCACAGATCCAAGAGCCTCCTGTTTGTCACTGTTGCATGTGATTAACTTTCAGTTTTCATGCTTGTTGCGCAGATTAAGAGAGCAAAGCTGTTTGAAAATGTAATTGTAAATTTACTCTGGATGGAAAAAACACAATATGAGTTTGCAGGCCAGGGGTCCAGATGGATGCTGTTAGAGGTGCAGAGAGCTGAGTTGTGGGTGAGGTCCCCCTGTGGTGCCCAGCAGCTGCTACCACCTCCATTAGGCTTCCCCCAAGCTCCTTCTGCCAGGAAGCAGTGGGAGGGGACACACAGGGAGGCCCTGTCCACCGATAAAAGACCAAGCTAGCAGCTCACTCTCAGCCAAAGTCACCCTGCGAGTCTTCCGTTCTGCATGTGCCCCATACTCTTCTGACACCCACCGACAGCTGGGGGGACAAAAATAACCCTGTGAAGAAAAGTGCAGAGCAAGAGTGGTGTCGGAAGGATCATCACTGTGGTCATTTAGGATTGTAGCAGAGTAAAAAAGTTACAGAGGAGCTTCAGAGCAGAATGAAGCAACTTCATTTCATTATTTCATTATGGTGTCTTGGTCCATCAATTTGTTGGAAACAGCTGACGTATAGCCATACTTGAGTGTTTATAAGGCCTTCACATGCGTAGTCTTACCTCTGATCCAAGTCATTCTGAGCACAGTTGATTTTCAGTTGAGTCTTTTTGTTTTGACAATTAAAATCCACATTTTCATCATTATTACCAAATATGTAAAGGCTTTTTATTTTATTTTTTTTTATTATTTTTTTTGTATAAAAAGCACAATTGCTCTTCTGAAAATACAGGTACAGTCTATGTGCCCAAGACCGAATAAAGTTCAGAAGCTAAAGGGCACTTGCCATTGATACTCATACTTTTTATCAACACATTTGCTTCACCGTGTTTTACCATTTTGTATGTACTCTGTTGTTTTGAACTGTTCTGGCTTGTGGAGGACTGTCGTCTCATTTCCCTTGTTCATTTTCAGATAATCCAGTATCAGACGGTGCGATACGACACTTTGCCCCTGTCACCTATCTCCAGAAACAGACTCAGTGAGTATACGGTTGTTTTCATTATGTAACCACTCTACTCAGTCATCCAGGATCCTGTGGAAAGCTGTAAAACTTTTAAACATCAGTGGAAAAGGTTAAAAGTTTTGAAAATAACAGGAAGTGACATCACCATGCATGCACCTACCGCCCCCGCTACAAGATCGAGTTAATTTATTTTGATTTAGTTTTCTATGCAGCGCCAAGTCACAAGTTTACAATTCGTCCTTTTGTAACAAAACTAAATAGTCTGATGTTGTTTATCTGATTTACGTGACAGCATTTCATAGGTGCTCTGTCCACGGCAGAGTTCTGCCCTGATGCCACAAACGTCCGCGCGTGCACAGGTAATCACACTTTCATTAGCGGACAGAGAGCGTGTGTTAAAAAACGCATCCGGTAGCTGAAAAGCAGACAAAAATATGAGTTTTTAAAATTCTCCCAGGGAGGTGAAAATGGAAACATACTTGCTCCAATGTGGAGCAGGAGGCCGCAGTGTTATGCGGAGAGCGTCATTCCCATCACGGGAACGTGCATAGCTGAACAAGCTGACTCTACCATCATTAGAGTAATTTCTGAGTCGTATTACAGCTTAAAATAGATCCAATATTCTTTGAAGGTTCTATTAACATCAACACGTTATCTGAGATCTGAACTTTAACAATATTTGTATCCTCGTAATGAAACGGTCTTCACTGGGACATTTCAAGAGTTAAACCTTTTTCTGGCTTGAGTGTTTTTATGACAGTGTTTTTGGCTGTGAACCTGGAGGAAACACTAACCAATAAATGTAGACAACAGTCTTTCGAATATCGTATATCAGAAGTGCATGTATACGTGTCACGTCAAATTATTACAATTATCTGATTCCTCCCAGATGTATGATTTTGATAGTCATGTAAACTGGCTCAGTGTTTTATAAAAATAGTTATCTGAGAATGTCTTTAGCATTCAAGAAAAATTTGTGTAAATCTCTGTAAAAGAATCAATGTTCAATCGAATCAGATTTAATCGCAATCGAATCAGGAAATTAGTGATTATACCGAACCCAGCCCTATTATGATGTATTTTCTCTGTCAGTTATTTTGGAAAACTAGTTGTGCTACATTAGTCAACTGTTGAGTTTTTATAAGTGATCAGGCTTCAGCTTGGCTCCACAATTAACGAGGAAATAACATTCGTTTGTCATCACAGCCGAGAGCTAGATATTTTGAATAACGAGTGATTGTGTTCACAGTATACCTGAAATTCCCCGAGATAAAATGGCATTTTAAAGGAAGTGTTGTTCTGTTGCACAACTATAAATACACAGGGTAAAGAGAGAGAGGAGGGCCTGTTAATGAAGCATGCTAAAAAAAAATCACCTCACAATTGAAACTGAATTGGAGAGTTAATAGAGAAGAGGGCTGTATCAATGCAGGATAATGCAATCAGAATTTAACATTAACACCACTGTGTTTCTCAGTGCCTGTAACCTGATTTATACACTGAAAGAGTTGCCCGATTTGTCTGTAGATGGAAAACCACTGCTAGATAAACAGTTGTTCTCCTGTCCGATAAAATTTGAGTTAGAAGTTTTGTTTCAGGTAGATTTCCCAGAGTCCCATTGAAATTGTGGCACAATGACCAAAAATATTTAGATTCCTCCCATGAATTTTGATCCAACATGACACATTTATGGTGTGGTAGTGGAGAGGAAATGCAAATGTTATAGGCAGCACTAGCACAGACCGGTGTGTTTGCTTGTCATCTGGATCTCCTCCTGTCAGGTCATCAGGTCATCTTGATCTGGTCTCTTATCAGTTCCCAGAGTCAGAACCAGACATGGAGAAGCTGCGTTCAGCTTCTATGCTCCACATGTC
>JBBBVU010000005.1:10548318-10559134 GCA_037177055.1 Atherinosoma microstoma
CACACACACACACATAGGGCTCCAGACTGCGACCAAGTGGTCACATTTTGCGACTAAATGTGAGACAGGGCGAGTAAATTTTTGATCTACTCGCGCATGTGTGAGTAGAGTAGATTGAATCTTAATTTGTCCCCTGACAAACTTCTGCTCCCTCTTCAGCCCAGTAGTTCACAGTAATACGCAAATTGGCTAGTTGGCCAATCTGAAATTAAAACTGAAATGAACTTAAATACAAGAAAAGAGACGATCACTTAAGAAGAAAACCAATGTGTGAGAGCAATTTTACAAACTCGCACCCGCCCGAACCCTTTAGGATAAATACCAAACCCGACTCACGGTACCCGCATTTATCTTAGTCAAATCCGGACCCGTCCCAACCTGTTGATAGGCCTATATAACCCGCAACCCGATCCACTTGTTAACTCATTAAGTTCATGCATGTACTCCCCTTCCCTCCCTTCATTGCATTATTTTCTTTTTATTCATTATTATGTTTATTGTGATATTATTTTGTCATCCCTTCTCTGGTACCCCTCTATAGTCCCTTATTTGGCCATTTAGGGGCTTTATTTGATTTAGAGATTGCTGTATTGACAAAAACTCAATTACCGTCCTGGCTTCAGCTGGGTTCTGCTCCTGGACCACAAAACTTGGAGTGGAAAAATCTTGCTTGCTCCAGCTGTGTGCTGTTTTGGCGGTGTGGAACCCCTGCATGCAGGGGTTCACAATAAAAGTAACCTGAATGCAGCTTGATTAGTAAAACACTGATCTCCCCAAAAAGGAGGAAGACAAAAAACTTAAGTCATATTTTTACCCGCAACCCGCATTAAATAAATGTCCGCCCGCACCCGTACCTGTGAAATTTAATCTATCATTTTTACCCGTTGGGTACCCAATCCGTCACAGGAGGACTCTGCCATGACCTGTGCAGTGAAAGAGCAAATCACTCCCAGTTGCATTTAGAAAACAGGAAGCTGCTGACCAGTGCGCTGAGGGGACCAAATTTATTCTAAAGTTTGACACAGCCTATTTCATTGCAAAAGAAGAACTGCCTTTTACAAAATTTAAAAGCCAAATCGATCTGCAAAGGAAGAACGGTGTAAAACTGAATACAACCTACAGCAACAACACTTCATGTGCACAGTTTGTTGGCATCATAGCTGATACACTAAGACAGAAGAGTACGAGAAGTTTAAGGACGCTCTGTATCTGTCTACTGTGTGCACCCTTAAATTTTCTGCTTGCGCTCCTAAAAATGTAAGTGAGGGGCCACTGTGCTCCTAAAAAAAAAAAGAATTAGTCTGGAGCCCTGATACAGCATATGCTAATGTTTGTGAGACTTTGATACATTTTCTTCTTTTTTTTTTTTTTCTTTTTTGGCTGGTTGCAGTGACTTTTCTTTCTCTCTTTTGGCAGCACTGTACATTGGATCTAGGTAGTTATATTAAAGACCTGTCTGTAGTACATGATGACCTTTCCAGTATTGTTATTCTGGACAACTCGCCTGGTGCTTATCGTAGCCATCCAGGTAAGTCTTAACACCATCATGTATTACTCCAGTTCTGACTCATCCCTTTAAGTTTTACACTCATTATGTTTGCATTACAAAGGAGGAGAAAAGAAGACAAACTATTAAATGAACAAAAAAACAGATTATTGTCCAAGTCCAACTATAAGTGGACTAGTAAAGATGCTTGTCCAAACTTAATGATATAAAATCCAAGCTCTCCAAACCAGACTGACAAACCCAGATAATACTGTTGAAGTTTGAATAAGTCCGGCATGTATTCGGCCAACAAAGATTTGAAATGGGAACTGACGCTGCACAGCACATGCTACAACAACAACAAAAAAAGAAAAAATTGTATTTATTTTTTTTAAAGACTGTATGGAGGAAGTATATTTTGATGTAGGTGAATTCCCATTAAAGTGGCTCTTGTAGTTAATTTCTTTTGTCTAACTGCTAGTGATCTTTGGACATTAATTTGTTTCCCCTGCCATGTACATATGGACAAGGACAGTGATCCAGATAACTGGCCAAGCTGAGCTATAACCATAGTTTGACTCAGCTGTTCATGCAAGCATGCTGACTGATGTCCAGAGAAAATGCTGACCACATACATTTTACATATCTCTGGTAGTTTATTTGTAGAAGTTCATTTAATGTAACATAATTCATTCAGAGCTGCTCCACCCTCATCTTGTTGCACTTGACAGATGAAAGAATATAGTAGGGAAATTTTATCCGACTTCGATTCAATGCCAAAATTAACAACTTAGTCAAACACGTGCAACCATCAGTTATTGAGTTTCTGATGCCAAGGAATGCCGAAGCCAAGCATTGGCATCAATGTCTGTCTTTTTTCTAAAAAATCTATGATTCGGAATAATCTGGAACTAAGGTCCAACAAAAAACATTTGGGAAATTTACATTTGACCTGTCAACTGACGTAAAGTTGCAAGTATGAAAACTGGCTCATATTTCAGTGTGTGTGTAAACATCTGAAAAACAGGTTGAGACATGCAGCTTTAACCTTTTGGTTGCATCTTGGGGTTTATGTCCAGCTGCTTGTCTTCTGTTTGTGTTAATCTTCAGTGCATAGAAGCAAGGGAGGCTTTGATCTAATGTACGTCAACTTTGTAATGGAACAGAAAAAGGTATATAACTGAAACAGACACTACGAGGCCTGTGTTTATAAATGCTGACTAAGAGGAAAATCTACAGCTCTTGTAACATTCTCTTACCTTTTTTCAAAGGGGAAAAAATCACTAACATGTCCATTTCTCTGACGTGACTGACCAGCTGTTTTCTGGCCTACAGATAATGCAATACCCATCAAGTCCTGGTTCAGCGACCCTAGTGACACAGCACTTCTTAACTTGCTGCCTATGCTGGACGCATTAAGGTAACTGTAATGATTAAGTCTCTGTGAAAGCAAACAGAAGACAAAAATTTATGTTGTTTACCATTTAAAGTCACATTCACAACTTCCTGAATTTAATCATTTAAGAGGTTTGAGGGAACGGCCATGGCGATTTACGTTAGCTGTACATGTTAACATCCAACTAAATTCTGATTGGGTTGATAACCTTTTTAACCATATGTTCAATAAGACAAGATTTTTTATCATTCTTCATTGAAAATAATATGACTGTTGTGTTGTAAACAAAGAACTCTGCATCAAGTTTAGCTAAAAAAGATAAGATTTTATTCTAGCTTTAGTTAGCCCAGTTTAGTAACAAACAGTTGGGCATTTTGTTGATTAATTAGTGAAACTGATAGTGTTTATTTTTTTTATTATTAATATGATTGAGGTGTTAAGAGACATAATTATTAACTTGGAAAGGGAAAATGAGATGTTCCACTCTGTCTCTTGTGCCTGTAATAAAATGTCTCATAGATGTTAAATAAGTGCATTTCTCACAACATTCCTTTTTTGATGAAGATGATAGAGCAGTAAAATTGTACTTCTTTCTGTTTCATAGGTTCACTGCTGATGTCCGCTCCGTCCTCAGTCGAAACCTCCACCAGCATCGGCTCTGGTGATTGGCTGAATTGAGAGGCTTGTTGACCAGCCTTTTCCTCTCTGCTGGCCTCCATCCAGCCCTCCATTCCCACACAGACGACCCACCAGCCCTCTCTGAGCCCCTTAGATGGGTTTAGAAGAGATGAGGGTTGGGGTGACCGCCTTACTCGGGATGAACAGTATGGGATCACCAGAACCCAAACAAACTACTGGGGAAGGAGAGGGAGCCAGCTTGTATTCTTTTTGCTTTTTTTTTTTTTTTCCTCGATTCTTTATTTGTTTTTGTTTGTTTTTTTTCCAAAACAAAACGGAGCCTCTCTGCCTTATAGCTCCTGATACTGACTGTGCGTATGGAGGTGAGCTTGTGTACGAGTTGGAGTATGCCTGCCGAGTTCGTTAGTCCTTTTTAAACTTTTTTGAAGATCGGGAGGTGGGGGAAGAAGATCAGCAAAGCAACAAAGACAATTCTCCATCATTATTTCTTCCTCTTCATCATCATCATTGCACTTCAGCGGACAGCTTATCAATATACTGTTTTTGCCATTTCAGAGCAAATGAGAAGGGTAAAACAGAAAACGACCCCTTTTTGGATTAACTTCTTGCCCCTGAGGTGATTAATTTATTCCTGAGGTTTTTACCCCCTCCCAAGCAAAAATGAATTGATTTAAATAAAATAATTGATGGACGTTTTGCTTGCAACAAACCATCCACAGTCATTTTTCTGGACAGTTCCCCCCCACTCAGCCATTAACCAGAACTCTTCTCCCCAAAGCTCCTGATGGGACTCGGTGATAAGACTTAAAAGTTGTGAGGAAAAAAAGAGAATGGCTTGTATCGATATGTGGACTGCCGTGCCGCCTTTCCATATCTGATTGTTTCTCTGTTACCACGATATATTATAGAATGACTTCTGCATACATGACATTTTGCTCTCCCTCTTTGCCATTTGATGCCATCCTGATTTCATCTAATTGGAATTGCACTTAATTTGTCCCCCTCTGTTTTTGTTGCAGTTTGTTTTCTATTTGACTCAGATTTGCAAACCTCTCTGTTCTGTTTTCACCCACTACCCCCTACTGTATGGGTACAGCTATAAGACTATCTTTAAATGCCTTCTGAACAATGTCAGTCTCGTTAAGGCTCACAGCGGCTTCTTATCGGCTCTGTCTCCATGTCTGTGTTACTAATAAAACACTTGTCAGTATCGACCAGTTACTATTCAGCTTGTTTTCTTTAAATGCTAATAATCCTGTAGTCTTTCATTTCACATTTGGCAAATAATTCTTTACAGCTTGTCAAGTAACTAACTTCGTTTTGAGCTGAGAACCAGGAATTCAGTTTCTGTAATATGCTGCCACCATGTGGTGCACTAGGAAACTGCACCAGTTTACTCCATTTTCTTTCATTGCTGAGGAAACCACCTATTTGAGAGACTTATGCTTTTACAGTTTAAGATGAGAACCAACCAATGAGAAGCTCAAGATTGAATATTGTATTTTGTGTTGAAAAAAACGACCTCGCATCAAGGTGTCAATGCAGAGGTCCTGCACTTTTCAATCATCCTTGATCCTCAACATATGGAAGTTGCCTGCTAGTCAGGTTGATTATTAAAACTTATCTTTGTATTTCTCCCATTCTTTGCGGTTTCAGCTGCACTAGTTTATTTTCACAAGTTTACAGAATACCAATAATTATCTTGCTGTCAAAGTTCATGGGATAAAATGTGATCATCCTCTTTTATTACAAAGGTAAGTTCTGTTATCAATAAATACGACCTCAAAGGTTACAGCTGCTGATGGGTGGTTGTATCTGAACTGAATGTTATACATTAGTGTGATGTAGGAAGTGCATTATGACAACTGTTTTAGGTTAAGTCAATAAATAATTTACAATTTAGATGTGTCTTTTTTTTTTCCAACTCTTTTTCCAACTACCTGCTGGTTCTAATTTTAGTTTTAAAGCAAAATAGAAGGTCTTATTCCTCCATTTCAGCATCTTTATTAAATATCACTTTCTGTCTCCAATCCTCCAATAATGTCAATTTTTCCTTTCTCCACTGACGTCTTGCAGCTTGAGCCCATTGCTCCTCATGTTATCAGTATAAGGAATGTAATCTTTCCTGATCAGGTAATGTTTCCTGTTAGGAGGGGAAAATCATACTCATCCCATCATACTGGTCATTGAGCAATTGCATTTTTATTTTGTCCCATGATAAATGCAGCATCATAGATAAAAGTGTGCTATATCTGCATTTTAACCATGCCATTTTTTATAATGACCAAATGACAGTTGGAAACAACTTGCTGAGTTAGCCTTTTGGGTCAGTTTGTTTAAGATCACATCAGTGGTTTGTGGTGATATTTTTGAAAGTGGTAAGGCTAAGAGGGCCTCAGCCCACCATTCAGAAGTACCTGAAGAGATGTAAAGCGTGAAGGATGATGTAAGAGAAACTTAAAATTACTGTCCATACAAAATCCCCGATGTACAAAAGACAAGATTAAGGCATTGTGTTGGTAGACACACCCAAAGCCAGCAGGTTCAAACTTACCAAATTGAATGTCTGAATGGACAAACTGTACCAACTTAATCATGAGAATATTCTGGTGTAATATGAATACTTTCACTTTAAATACTTTCACTTTAAAAATTGTTTGTCAAAGAGTTTGCTGTTACAACAAATCATGGACTTTTTTTTCCTTCAAATTTATACACTCCCTCGCAATCACCTTACAAAAAAGGATCATATGACTTAAAACAGGAATGTCACAAGTTTACTGAGTGACTCATTGAGCTGTTTGTCACTTACACAATAGCATAATGCTCCATAAGTGTTTCAGGAAATAAACACATGTAGCCTATGGCAAACTGGGATAAAGACTTAATGAATAAAAGACAGCATTTTAATCATTAATCTTTTTTTTTTCAAACAATGCTCTGGATTTTAAATCAGGTTATATTTTCATGGTTACCACAAGAGTTATCCTTAATAATTCAATAATATTTGGTACAAATGAAAATTATATAGAAAGACAGTATTACAAAGAAATACACTCATTTTTATAGTGTTTTATAAAGTGTTGCTAATGATTATGTGCTGGCCTTTCTTTGTCCAATAATGGCCAAACTCACAGATTTTATTTAACTTTTCTTATTTCTATCATTTAAATTTTAGAAACTTAAGGGGAACTTATATGTTCATATATCACTGTGTGAAGGAAGATATTTTAATACGCTATTACCTGCACAATTTGCCTGTTTTTTTTAATATTTTCTAAGATATACTGATGTATTTCTTTAAATTATTACAGAACCTTTATAAAACATGAAGTATGGCTGAATGTCGCATACTTGGGAATTTCCTCTCCGCTGCCGCTGCTGGGCCGCGGTCATATGACAAGGACAGATACCTCCTCGATGCCCTGCCCCACGTCTTTATGCGCAGCTGTTGATAAAAATAAAATAGTTCCCAGGAAAAATCTTATTTATGAACATTGAAACTCTTGAAATATATCTCATATTAAAATTTATTATTTAACCAGAATAAACATCGAAGTTATCTAATCTTAAATAGAATGAGCTACACCCTACGAACTAGACTCTATCTACGTCATGTTGTTATTGTATCCTTCCGCTGCATCGCACTAGGAAAACAGCTGTGGCAACTAAAGCTAGTTAGCCTTGTCTGTGTTTGTGTGTCAGCGATTTGAGCCGTTCCTCAACCAAACAGCAAATCAAAATATTCCAGAGTGACCGACTTTGTTGTCTGTCATCTCTTTAACGATGAAGTTTCAATACAAAGAAGAGCATCCATTCGAGAAAAGACGGTCCGAGGGCGAGAAAATAAGGAAGAAGTATCCGGACAGGGTTCCAGTAAGTAGCTACGTTAGCTTGGTAGCTCCGTGTATGTTGTTAGCAGTATCACGGCTAACTTGATTTCTGACTTGACGCTTAAGCTTTTTAAGGCTAGTTTTTTGGCCGTAAGACCAATTGAAGTCATCTCAAGTATAGAAATAATAGTCCCCAGTTGGTATCATGCAAAATTATCCTAGTATTTGGTGACTGCCACGTTGGTAAACAGTATCGCTAACAACGATAGAGGTTAACCATGAAGAACTGCGGCCGCATTGCACAGGCCAACTACAGATGATTGCTTCATGTAAGCCTGAAAAGATTAAATCTTTTTTAGTTATCTTTTATGGTGTAATAACACAACAAACTGACGACTGAGATGATCGCTTCATTAAAAGAGACATTTTTGGGTGTCATTTTAGGCTGGATGTTGAAACGCTACTCAGGTGGTGTCAACAAACGGGGCACTTGTTTACGTCGTTTAGACTAATGGAGATGGTATAGACCACAGTCTTTGACTCACTACTGCTCAAACCGACCTAACAAGACGGTCTGGGTCAAAGCCTCCCTTGCCCTTTGCGGGATTGTATGGCTTTTCATTTGCAAATAATTTTTCTGGTGTCATGGCCTTTCTTTTCACAGCTGCCGTCAGTCATGGACTATTGGAAACACATTTTCCTTGGAATATGAAAGCTCTTCAAGCTTTCAAAAGTTTTCTAATCTCCACATGGTATTTTCACGTTTCTGATTTTTTTTCCCCCGCCAAAATGATCTGATCTGTAGTCAAAGATTCATACATTAATCTTGTAACCAAAACGTCATAGAACAGAGGAACGTCAACCCATTTTTTATTAGTCATTGGAAGTAGATGTGGATGCATTTTTGTGCGCAGCAACTAATCATTACAGCTATGCAAGGATAGCTTCCTGTTATCTTACTGTGTGGGTATTTAGTTCTTTACCAGTCCTATTTTTAGATCAACCTAAAGGAGATGTTCTAAATACTTTCAATAATGCTTCCTACGGTCTCATACAAAGTACCAGGTCTTATTACCATGAAATGCTATTATTGTTTTTTTGTTTTTTTCTAATACCAGAGTCACTTCTTGGTTGCCTTGCTTGAGTGACAGTGGTATATTTTCAGATCCCTTTTCTGAGAAAGGTGAATCATACGATCAAAGTTCTTCTCATTCAGTACACATAGCCATTGTTCTGTGAAAATGTGGTATATGCTTCACTTAAGGACTCATTGCGCAATAGTTCATTTTGTGTGTGTGTGTCCATATTTATTTATTTATTATTATTATTATTATTACTGATTAACTTTTTCTTTTTAGGTTATTGTGGAGAAAGCTCCAAAAGCGAGAATAGGAGATCTGGACAAGAAGAAATACCTTGTCCCATCCGACTTGACAGGTAATAATTGCAGTTTGTAAAGTTTTATCAGTGTTTTAGAAACATTAGTTTTCAATGTTAAAATGTTCTACAACTCTATATTCTCTTTTATTAGTGGGCCAGTTTTATTTCCTCATCCGGAAAAGAATCCACTTGCGGGCTGAGGATGCTCTCTTCTTCTTTGTAAACAATGTCATTCCACCCACCTCAGCTACCATGGGACTGTTGTACCAGGCAAGAGTCGTACTCTTTGATTTCCTCTCACGTGTCATGCCTTAACCAATGTGTTGTCTTGGTTTGTCCTACTCATATTGAAGCCAGCCTCTACGTACGTTTTTTGTTATCATTCCAACATTTTTCTCCCTGTTATTCTCAGGAGCATCATGAAGAGGACTTTTTCCTCTACATTGCCTACAGTGATGAGAGTGTCTATGGGAACAGCCAAAGGGAAATCTGATCCCCTTCAACCACTACCCACCTTTCTGAGACCTCCACCATTCGTTCATTTAAATATTAAATCCAGCTCAGCAGCCTAGAGTTCCAAGAGTAAATATGTCAAATGCACTTTCAACTCTTGTACATCACCTTTCTCCCATCCATCTTTATTATTCTGCAGTCTGAATTGTATTTTGCCTCCATTTGTCAATAACAACTCTGATTGAGTAATCACATGGCCAGTTATTCTTCAAGTGTCAAAGTTGATCATACTTTACTTGAAAAAAACTTAGAAGAAATCATAAAATAATTTTAGAGGTAGGCTGTATTAGTAGTTACTTCAGGTTAAGGGAAGAAAGACATAATTTTTGTTCAAATCAGCTGTTACTGACAAAAAATAAATAAAAGTAATTCTTGGGTGTCGAGTTTTGCCGCCTTTAATGTGAAATAAGGCGTGTTTTGGGTTTAGGTTAGAAAATCTGTAGTTTTCACCAGTTAAAAGGCAGATAGGTTTGTCTCTGGCAGAGTGAAGGATAACTGTTTAACAGCAGTTGTTTTCCTAGGGAAAAAAAAGAACTGGTTAGGTTATCTCTCTTTTTTGTTCATTTTTTTTCTTTCCCCAATCCCCCATTTGAATAAGGCTGTGAATGACAGTATGCGCTGCCCTGCAGTTGATCTTAGAAAGGAGTAATGATTAGAATTCAGACTACACAATCATCCCCTGCTTTCAGTGGTAAGACTTATGTTGACTGCTATTATGATTATTGTTGTTATTATTGTTAATTTTAGATTGCTTACTTTCTAAAGGTATTGTAAAGCTGAGTGCAATTTTCTCTTTTTTTTTAAAAGTTTGTCTCTTTTTAAAAAAAAAAAAAAAAAGTACAATTTGAACTCTGTATACAGCTGCATAACTGGCTCTTTCTCTCAACTCATGACCATACATGATAAAATGTGATGAAAATCCATTTGTGCTTCTTGTCTTTATTGAACACTGCAATCGGAACAAGATAGAATACTGTGTAGTAAGGCTCAGTCCTCCCTTCATAGTTTCTGTTCCTATATTTGCATGGTTTGTTTTATTGTATTGTAAAATTTGTACCTGCTCAGATAAAGTGTGCCACTCAAAGTTTTGCAAGGCAACTCGATTTTTTCAGTTTTTTGTAAAAAAACAAAAAATCTGTTTTATGCAAGAAGATAGTTCGATCAAACATTCCCCATTTTTTACAACAAAAGTATTGTGCAAATAATTACAAGGGGAGAAATATAACTGGAGGGGGAAAAAATCACATTAAAAAATTTGGGGGGGGAATGGCAAAGTTGCTCATGTTGATATCTTTACTCAGATTTAAGACTGAAGACAGCTTGAAATATTAGTCTAGTATTTATTCAATTAACTGTTACCTGATTAATAACGCAATGAAATGGAAATGTAGATATTGTTTAGTGAAGGATGTTCTTATTTATGTGGTGTCTGAAATTGTTAGTGCTACAGGGCCTTACACAGTATATGAATCTCATGAAAAGGGGACTCTGGCAGTTAGTGTTTGCGGGGACGTGACAACGCGGAACTACAACTCCCAAGATTCCAAACGGAAGGGAGGGCGGCACCGG
>JBBBVU010000005.1:10560148-10570566 GCA_037177055.1 Atherinosoma microstoma
CACCGGAAGTGTAACTTTGTCACCCGGGCCAAGAATCCCCTCTGTATGTTTATATTTTGGCCAGAAGTTTAGAATTAGCAGACGGCATCATTTACATCCGAGAAGCCAAACACTGGAGTCCGCTCGGCGGCTAGATTCTAATTAAACGACTCACAAATCGATAAAGGTACGTTTTTAAGATTTTTAAGGTAAGAATTACTGAAATGCCAAGAAAAGCTTTGTTACGATTTTAGCAGCTAGTTTGGTCAAACTAATGTGCTCTCCCGTGCATACTTTTAGGTATTTTTTAATTACAGATTTAAGTTTTTACGTTGATAAATCTTCATTTTAAATGCTGCAGTGTCTGTTGATGGATTGCACAAAAAATGAGGGGCAACAGACCAAGCTAGCTTAGCATCTAGCCGACTGCAGCTAGTTAGGTAGGCCTTTGGCCGTGACACTATCACACTACATCTCACTACGTGAGATTATTATTACACCAAATCGTTTAATGCCTTTAGATTCAATTTAGATAACACATCAAAGCTCGTAGCCTTTTAAAATTGAAATTTCCATGTACAACAGCTGGCCCCTCCACTCCCTGTCACTATGCCCGCCCTGTTGGAGAGACCCAAGCTGTCCAACGCGATGGCCAGAGCCCTCCACAAGCACATCATGAGGGAACGGGAGCGCAAGAGACAAGGTCTGTGACATCTAAGTGTAACTGAAAAAACTTAAAAGTAAAGTTGAGCTGATACTAGCTTGTACATGGTGAGTCAAGCCATTTCTAAAGCGCGTTTTAAGTAATTAAATTATCAGAATTGCGACAGATGAAAAAAATATATTGGTAACTTTTTTGTTTTGTTTTTACTACTCTGCAACTTTTTTCCTTCCATGTGCACATCATATTTCCTTTTTGTATGTTTCATATGATAAATTTTGCCGTTTAGTTGTGTATATTGTTAACTGCACTTTAACATACACTTCATATTTTTTTTAGATTAGGTATTTCTACATCAGGGCGGTTTTTTGCATGGTTAAACAAAATGTAGTTTTCCATTTCTGAGTATTGTGTATATATTTTTTGCAGAGGAGGAGGAGGTGGATAAAATGATGGAGCAAAAGTTGAAGGAAGAGGAGGAAAGAAAGAGGACTAAAGAAATTGAGGAGAGAATGTCATTAGAGGAAACCAAAGAGCAGGTTGGGAAAAGTGTTAATAACCACACCCAGTCTAGTTTGATGTTTCTATTGGTCTCTTTGCACTTTCAAAATGATATTTTAGCCCAAGTTTTTAATGAAGATCAACAATGTGAAACAACAAATATGTCAATCTTTTTGCTAATTTCATGATTCTCTATCCAAATGCAAACATCAGGTAATGAAGATGGGGGAAAAACTTCAGGGACTTCAAGAAGAGAAACATCAGCTTTTTTTACAGCTCAAGAAAGTTCTCCACGAGGAGGAAAAGAGACGCAGAAAGGAGCAGAGGTAGGCATTTTTTAATTACCAGCACCATTAGTGGCTTATGTTTTTCCATCTGTATCAAAGCGCTCTTGGAAGGCACTTGAATTTTTCTTCTTCTACTTCTCAGTGATATCACAACATTGACATCAGCCAGCTACCAGCCCAGTCTACCCATGCATGCAGGACAGCACCTTCTCAGTATTCAAGGTGAGATGCCAAGCCATCTATGTTTAGAATTTGTTACAATCTTTTTACCACATCCATTGTATTGGTTATTTCATATTCTCTTTTCTTGTCTCAGGAAACCCAGTAAGCCACAGTCGACCTGGTGCCCTACTCGGAGAACGTAGCAAACAGCTGTTCCCAGCTACTGTGATCCCTGTAAGTAAAGGACTGTTTCACTCAAAGAGCGTAAGTGTTTTCATATCTGTTTCTGTCCTGGGGCTGTAAATCTGAATGTATTGTCTGATTCAGTTACGTACTAAAAAGTTCAGAATTGATTCATATTCACTGTTTACAAATAAAGTGGGGAATTAAAGTGTTTTTCTAATGATGAATTTTAGTTTTTTAAGTTAAATTTTAAATATGTACTGTCAAGAAATTGAATTACAAATACTGTAAAATAAGATGAGCAAGTTTAGACTAAGAAATGCCATTTTATGTCTTTTACTGCCAGCTGATGTACACATGTGGCAGTACAGGTCGTTAAATAAAAAACATGTGAAATGCTAATGGGGAAATTAAATGAGAATTACAATGAATATCCAATCAATGCTAGTGCTACTACACTGTTTTTTTTATACAGAAAAACACAAGCATTCATGATATTTTTTTGAGAGTATAAATGAGAGTATGTCAGGAAAAAAACGCTTTTGTACATTTTCATTCAAAGCAAACTTTATAGACAGCATTACTGCTCTTTTACAGTGTATTTATCTTGTCTTGTCTTCAGGCCCGTCATTATCAGACTCCTGGGTTCAGTTCAGCCTCAGCGGAGCACGGGCAGTTTAGTGGAGGCCAAGGGGTCCATGAGCCCTATGGAGTGGCTCAGGCCCAGCATCCCTCCACTTACGCGCCTGGACCCTCTGTACCAGTCAGTTTTGCAAGCAGTTCTCAAATCAGAGGTGAGGAACATGGACTGTCACAGATGTGTGCATGATCATCTACAAGGGTTTCAGTGTTTAGATCAGTGGAATATTATTTTGTTTTTATATAAACTTGGGCAGAGATGAAAATGCATAATTTATGAAATGATTTTTTTCCTCCAGGTCCATCTGCATTTCAAGCAATGCAGTACCTCCCTCACCAGCAGGCTGGTTACCCTGTTCACGGTCACTTTACCTCCCAGCCAGGCAAGTCATGTCACTGTTACCACCCTTATGTTCCCAAGCTTTAAATGATATATTAGTTAAAAATCTCCAGGAGTACAAGTAGATCAGATACGTGTGAGTTAGTCATGTTTGAGGTGTTCATAAAGAAGGTCTGTTCCACCATCACAGAATCACAAATGTCTGATGAATGGAAATGTGTCTGTCTCCTGCAGGATACATCCCCGGAGCATCAATACCCCTGCAGAAGCAGCTGGAACATGCCAACCAACAGTCAGGTTTCACTGATGCTGTAAGACTTTCATGTTTAGATGCTACTGTACCCTCTGGAAGTTGATGGTTATTTATTTGTCTGTAACCCATTTAAATAAGAAAACTGAGCGTCATCAACACTGAGTCTTAAAGTAAAGCTAAAATACTTGAATAGCATCACCCAGGAAAGTTAAAAACTTTTGAGGCTGTTATTCCATAATGTAAACTAGTTTTAATTCTTTCACGTGCAAGATATTGACAGCTTTATCATCCTGGAATTTTTGATTTTAGATCCAACATGGCCATTCCAATAACCCTCTACTTCCTGCTAAATTTTTCCTTGTTGGATTTGTAGGTGTGATGAGGAGCATTTTGAAAAAGTTACTTGAGTAATTGGACTTAAAACCTCAAATTATCCTCTTTGATCAAGAACATGATCCAGAGCTGAATCAGCTTGAGAGGTAGTGAAGCAGCCCCATATCATAACCTTCCCTCCACAATGCCTCACATCCAGTTAGAGGTTTCAGTCCCAAAAAATTTGTTTCTGGTCTAAACATGTCTACTCACATCTTGGATTTGTCAGCTTGGAGTGCATTTTTCCTAAAGGCCTGGTTTCTGCTTTTAGCTTGATTGGAAAACTTCTAGATATTCTCACATGTTGTTTTCTACTCCGTTATATTTTTTCCTGCCATCCATCACATGCAGGTCAGGTTTATGCCAGCATTTTCTGATTTGTAGACTCATGCAGATGGACAGCCGCAGTAGTTGCCTCCAGACAACCTATAAAGACATTGGAAGGTTCTTGGCGACTTAGAAAGCCAGTTTTATTTTATTTTTTGGTCCGAAAGCCTCGGACATTTCCTTTTAGAGCTTAGCATAAGAGCAGCGCACACAGCAGGGAAGTGCATGTTCAAGATGTCAGAAGTTAGAAAAACTGTAAACCTTTTTCTACTTTTGGTACTTAATCTGAAACTTGTTCCATGTTAAAACTGTGTGAATAACTTCAAACTGTAAGTTATGTTTAGTTTAGTTAGTCGAAAAAAACTTCTCTTTATTGCCGTAGTTATTTAGTTCATACAGTATGTTTGTTTTAAATATGGTCTTCATGAAAACCTTCATAAACCTGCCCACCTCAGGGACTTAACTGATTGACTGCAGCATTTTTGTTCTGTCTCTCTTCTTTCAGGGTGGTTTGAGGCCCATGCATCCTTCTGCCATGCATCCTTCTGCTCCAGGCCTGTTGCCCACACCCATGGTCCAGATCCCTACGGCTAAGGTGAAAACTCAATACAAGAAGCTGTCCTTCTTTCCCTTTTTTAAGTCCACTCAGTTTTCACCAAAGGGTGGAAAGAAGTTAATTCACAGTTTAGCAACTTAACATTTCTTCTGTTTGGGTATAATTGGCCACATTTAATTTCCATTCTTTAAATTTATAGTCGTGTACCTTCTGGTATTAGACTTCTTTTGTGCTGCTACCATTTTTAGATAGTATTTATTAAGAAAAAGAAAATTGATCATGTATCTTTCTGTTATCAGGCCCCATTCCAGAGCTCTCCACAGGGTGCCCCTCGTCACAGCTTCCTTTCCCACAGCCAGAGTGGGCAGAGGTTCTACCACCATGGAAAGTAACTTTCAGCCATGTTCAGCCTTTCAAAAGGCTGGAAATTCTGTTGGACATCTAACAGATCAACTTTCAAAAAAAAGAAAGGAAAAAGATTTTGTTGGATTATGCCATATGACTTGTTTTATTCATTGTACAGTATGTTTTCATGAGTTTTGACTTTAATACAAGCAGTCTTCAACCTTGCGTGCTTCTGCGAGCATTAAAACCCCATCACCCCCCCCAATTTTAAATAAAGATTACTTGGAAAAATAGGATATTTTGCCTACGCTATGAAGCCATTATAGAGGTGCAGATGTGCATAAAACTGTTAACTTGTATGAAGCTGGACTGCATGGCCAACAACCTGTTAATGTTCTCACAGTCACATCAGTGTCTCTGTGAGGACTTTTCTCACTGATAAATTCAGACTACAGGAAAACTTTTAAAGATGACATTTAGTGGTTCATTATCAAATATATAAATTAAATAATTTTATTACTGGTCACACATTGATGAACACTACTAAGACCAAATTACGGTTTTACCTGAGAGACTTCTTTAATGTGTTGCCAACATCTGGTTATCTGCTTTGTTACCACAAATCCAGAATTTGTACACCATCAGCAGCACAAGTCAAGTTTAGATCTGTTCTAATTTTAAGCTTTTGCTTAAATGTTGCTAAATAAACAATAAACCACATCAACAGTTTGTATAATTTTTATTTTTTGGTTTCTTTCTCTTTTTTTTTTTGGCCATGGAGACATCCTGCAGAATGTTTGGACTGGCTGTATGAACACAAGTAAAGGATACCAAACTGCCACAAGTCTCTTTCCTGTGATTACTGCTCAAAGTTTGAGATCACACTGAATAACACTCCAGTTGTTTCTCCAAAGAGCTGAGTAAGGGTTTTTGTCGAGATCTTTCTTTAAACAAATGAATTAAAGGCCTTTAAGAATCTTTAGATCTTTGTCACATTTATGAGCTTTCAGGTCATAGAAAGTTGACACTTGTTCCCCCTTGGCAACCTTAGTTTAACAGACAAGTTTCAGGTGATAAAACAGAGGGAGGGTCTCGTTCAGATCAGCGGAAGGAGTAGTGGACATGCAGAAATACAAAATCATGTAGTCTATCTATCCTGCATGGCACCTGCTGAGCAAGCCTCAACAGAACAATGCAGATCTAGAGTTGAAGCCCTTGATATATTAGGAACATAAATAAAAAAAACCCTGTTGGGCAATTATAAATGGCTTGCCCTTGAAGGCGGGCAGCTACAGAATATTAGTTGACCAACTGAAACCTCAAAGAGACTTTCCACTACTTGGCTTTTCATTTGTACACCTGAATTCAGACGAGGTTACATTATGTGCATGTACTGTACATACAGAACTTTTTTTTTCTCCCCCCCCAATTTTACTTCTATCAATTATTTATTAAAGTTCTACATTTGAGCCCAAAGAAAGATCAGAAAGTAGAGTGAAGGACAGAGTATTAAAAACAAAGAAAGAAAAAAAGAGGGCGAATAGCATTGGCGATGCAATATCCCCTCCTTTTCCCCAGGTCCAGTGCATCTCACTTGCCCCTGAAACAGAATTACAAGGGAGGGGGAAGAATAACAAGAAAGAGGAAGGAAGAGTCAGGAACAACAAAAGGAAGATGCTTCAATAAAAAAACATGAGAGAAACCATGTTTTAATTAGTTTTTTGTTGCTTTTTTTTAAAACTAGGCAACATTGCACAACATCTTTAAGCACATATTTGTGGACACTTAATTCTACAGCCCACAATTTGAGGGTGAAGAGTAAAAAACAAAGTGCATGAAACAGTTTGGCCCAACAGAACTACAAGCTGTTTCTTAGGGAAAAGGATTACAGGAAAAAGTGTCTATGAGGAGGCTGTAAAATGAAGTGCAACCCACAGAAGAAAGATTTGTAACATTGCTCCGAAATACAATATGAACCATGATACACATGCTCATAAAAGTGTTAAAATGAAAGAAAAAGTATATTAAGGGGTAGGCAAATCCACAACGGCACACTGCTCAACAGTCTGTAAATTTTGAATGCAAGCATTGATTTGTTACGTTCTGCCAGATGTATATGTTAAAATGTCATCTAATCGCTACATGCCTAATTCAAACATGTATATACATAAAAAATATAATTAAGCAATGCATTAATATGACAAATACAGATGTTTCCAGTATAGTGGATGCACAGAGATGTAAATATGAACAACTTTAAATGGTGATTAATATACCAAAGGTCCAATCTGAATGACAAACCTCGGTTAACAGCCTTGGAACACGATGGCTGGAGTTGCCTTCCCCTTGCTGCAGAACATGACGTCACACACACTGCACTGGCATGGCACATGCTGGTGGCTTGTGGTGTAACACCCGGACACGCATGCACACATACATCATTTTACATAACACTCTCCTCTTCGGGCAGGCTTCGGTCAAGCGGTAGTTGTGGGGTGAGAGAACAGCTGCAGCTCTGTATTTACCTGCAGTGGCTTATTTACCAAAGGCTTTGATGCCAATAGCAGATTCTTCATTCATTGCATTTAGAACGGTGATCTGAAGAGCAAGAAGGAATAAGAACAGTTTTTTTTTCTTCTTTTTTTTTGTAAAAATTGTATAGTTGTAGCAGAGAAAACACAATAGAGAGATCACTGAGGCGGTGGTGCTAACCAGGATCTCCTCTCCAGCTTCGTTCTTGCTTTCGATTTCTTTTCCCAGGTCTCCCTCGGGAATCTTAAGGTCCTCTCTCACCTCCCCGCTGTCCTGGAGCAGGGATAGGTAGCCATCTGTGATCCCAATCAGCTGGAAGTGGAGAGAGAGGAATAAAAATCTAAATGATAGATCACTTGGCGGGCATGGTACTTACAGGCTCTCCTTGTTCTGTATTCAATTTCTACTTGAGCTCTGCCCTGTTGAATTGTTTCCACTGCCGTATCTCAGAGTTGATGCTACAACTGATTAGAGAATCTGCAGACATGAGCTTCCTTACATGCATAGCTGTATGGGAACACTGGGCCTGTATGGTTTCACTGCTCCAAGACATACTGCACCGTTTACTTTCCAGTTTGGCATGCTATGAGCGTTCCACTACATCAAGTTTTAGTCCTTACTCTTTGACTAGCAATGTTAATACTCAATACCTTCATGGGTAATATATCAGGTTCTCCTAATCAGTGCATGATGAGTTTGATATAGAAAACTGTTGCTTATTCACACAGAAAGAACAGGAAATCCCAGCATACACCAGCTGCTGTAATGTCGGCAAACATAGAGAGAACAACCACTCACACTCACTTCTAGAGTGAGTTTAAAATCACCAAATGAACTAACATGCTTTTTTATTTTTGAAAAGAAGCCAATGTCCAGAGACAGCCCATGCATGCACCGGGAGAATATGCAATATGCAAACTCCACATAGAAAGGACCCAGTCAGGAGCTGTAACCACCACATCATGCAGCATGTCAGTAAAACCATTAATGAGTAAGCTTTAAGAGTATTTTAATTTATCTTCTTTGTTCAGATCAGTTGGATTTCTCTGAACATCATGTGACATTAACTTACTAATGTTGTGTGTTCATTCTTTTTTTTTTTTTCGCTTCCCATCTTTATACTTATACTGCTTTCTACTTTTGAAATCTTACATTTTATTGTAAATACTGATTTTATTTTATGTTTTGTAGTGGTAGTATTTTTTATTCAAATCTGTTTAAATTGTATGGGGTTTCTTTTCTTTTCATCCTGGAAGTGACAGGGGTTGCAAATTATCCCCGTCTAGAAACCTGCATGCATTTACGTAATATGATTTATATGAAGCAATGTTTTATGCATTTGTCCCCCATTTGAATAAACATGTAAATAAATAAACCTGTTAATGTGACCACAGCAATTCACACTTTTATAATGTTGAAAGTCATATGTACTGTATGTTACCAAGTCCCACCCAGTCAGATTGCTGTTGCAAAATGTTACAGAAAAGCACCAGGAGAGTCATTCACCCACGCCACTGACACATTAAACTACCACTAGATTCATTGAAACGCCTTTCCCCTGAAAACAAGACTGGTGACAGCTGTGACACAGCCAAAACAATCAATTTGCATCCAACAGAAACAACAAACCAAAAACAAAATGAGCTGAAAGATGCTAAAAGAAGAATAAAAAAAGCTCATGCGACTGCAATGATGGACGACAGCTACAATAGCTTGACTAGAACTGATACACCTTGTGAGTCAGTGTGTTTGTACACGTCTGTGCATCGCAATGTAAACATCGGCACCCGGTAACACATAATGTACCAGAAACTGTGGTTTTGTCAGGTGTTTGTAAATGGGCAGGTTTTGATAAAGATGAAGATATGTTCTGATTTTAAAGAAGGACATTTTTATCACATTGGATCAATTTTTGTGGTTATAACATCTTTCAGAGGTGGATTTCTGTTTCAAAAAGTACACACAATACTACCCAGCTTTATCTGCAGACAGGTTGCAACAGTGTGTGCATACAAAAAGTACTGTATAATGTGTTGTCATCAACTTGTGTTGCTGACTGCCCCTAATTTATGTTCTGACTTCTTTCACTGGGGGAAAAAAAAATCCCCATGGGATTTTGGTGCCAATCCCAGCACCAATTTAGAAATTCCAAGTAAACAGAATGCAACAAAAGCCACATCAGTGTGACAGTGAGCCAACAAGCACAATAGCAGGACATTGGAATTGCAGCATCAGGTATTCATTTAATTAATTATGATTTTACTTGTGATTTTGTTTCTATGGGATGTCAAAACGTCTGCAACACGATCAGCTTGTTACCTTTCCGATCAGATTTTACACACTTTATTTTGACTTGCTGCTGGCAAGGTTACTTTTGATTAATAATCATTTTCATATTATATAAGGCTTCTCCTGCTATCTGTAATGTTTCAGCTCAACCAAAGATGTCTACTTACAAAAGAAACACCACAATCAGCTGTTTGTTTACTGAGTTTTAAGAATAAGCAGATAAAAAGACTTTAATGCTGCTCAGCATTAAACACCAAGAACAATAACTACAAGAATAAGGATAACGCGTGCACACATCCACAATGCTGAGTGTTAATGTTCTGTAAACATCTGATGTGTTTTCCAGTTGTACCCAGGTCACAACCAGAAAACTGGGGATACGTGAAATACTATAAAAGGCAAGAGGGATAGAAGAAATAATTTAAGGAAATATTTTACATACTAATATGAATTATATGACTCATCATCAGTTTAATTATATCCCAGCAAACGTCAAAGACGATATCAATAAAGACCACACTTCAGAAATCACATCCGCACCAGTCACAGCTTCACAGTGGGTTGGAAATAATTTGATGCTCTATTGATATCTAGAATTTTTCTTCATATCACATTAATTCGATGGTTAATAGGCGACAGCCTTTTGCAAAAACTGGCAATTTTAGAGGAATAAGATATCCTTTTCTATTAATAAGCTAACATATAAGAAGTACTCAAAAACTCAAACAGAACATCTATAAATTACTTATTATTATAAACAGTGTGAAACACAGTCAGGGAGATGTCTTCCCCAGTGTATTTTCATTGGCTGTGTTTTTTTTCAATCTTATCAAGAATCTTTTATTGTCATAATGACAAGCACAATGAACTTTTGTTTAGCAGCTCTTGGCTTAAAACACACTAAGACACAAATATAAATATTTCTTAAGTGATGGATTTTACAGCTCTGGGGAAGAAGCTGTGTTTCAGTCTGTTTGAGTGGGCTTTGATGG
>JBBBVU010000005.1:10571675-10591461 GCA_037177055.1 Atherinosoma microstoma
TTGTTGTTTTATGTTGTAAGGTGACCTTGAATGTCAGGAAAGGCGCCAACAAATAAAATGTATCATTATTATTATTATTATTATTATTATTATTATATCTCTACCCTTTTCTCATCATTTTTGAAGAACTACCCTGAAGCAAAACCGTTTTTGTCCTCATTGTTTTCTGCTATCCTTATATGGCATTATATTAACCATCTTTTTGAAGTCTTTGCTGTAGTTATTGTCCTTGGTGTGGGGGGTCCTTTGCAGTTTAATACATTGCTTAAAACACATAATAGTATAACAATAATTTGATATAATAAAACCACAGAAGACACATAACATGGTATGCCTATATAAAGTGAACAGCTGTCTCCCTTTGGTATGAGTAGTTGCTGCCTACTGCTCTTCTGTTTTTACATCCTCATCTTTCCAAAAGTTTAATCTTCAAAGAATTTCCCGATTTCTAAATTACTGCTAATAACCTCTAAAAATGTTGCATTTATTTGTGATTATTATCATAATATCAGCGCTGAGTATAATTTCAAATAATGACAAATAATATACTCGTAACATAATACTGAAAAAGAAAAGGCCTGATTCTTTGTCATAATATCATTTACATGACACATTAAAAACCTGATGTAATTTCTTGGTAAAGCTGATTGATGGAGACTCCGCAGTAACAATGTGATTACAGACTGGAGAAGATTTTTTTCACTTGAGAAAATGCTGTACATGTGGACTTCATCTGACTCACCTGGTAATCCATTCTTTTAATGTTGGGGACATCCATGTTATGGGTAGAGGGACAAATATCTTCATACTTCTTACCAGAAAAGATATCAATACCAACCAAGTGAACCTGCACCAGTACAAAACAAGAGGAAAGAATAAATTATAGAGGAATAAAATATATGGCTCAACAAAACATAATTCCTGTGTATGAATTGAGTTTCCTCAGTATATCTTTTCGAGTCAAGTATGTTGTTGTTTTTGAAGATGAAAACTAGAACCGAAGAGAAACAGTGATATTTTTACAGTAAGAGTCTCCATTAATGTGCATTAATATTAATGAATGAATTGATTGGATTGAGAGTACAGGGATAACTCAATGGATTTTCTCTTCTGTCTTTCTCTTAGCTTATGAAATTTAAAGGAAAAGTTTCCATATTTGAAAAGAACTGCTCTTTGTTTTAGCTATCAATCAGTATGAACAGCAGTTTGCTTTTCCTTTCTCCGATTAGTTAATAAAAGTGTTTATTTCTAAAATCTGATCATCTACATACACTGCGTCACAGCACTTCAGTGATTTACTGACCTTAGCGTGACCGTGCTTGCCGGTCTTTGAGGTGGACATCTCAACAATTTTGCATGGTCGGCCTTTCAGCACCACAAAGCCATTTTTGCGCAGGGCAGAGCATTGCATTGGGTAGGTGGCGGATGCTCCTGCATCTCCTGTCTGGAAGTCCACTTCTGCATCTGCCATGCCTGCTGGAGGAGAAAGGGCACATATGTGTACACATATGGACACAACTTGTGTTCTTTTATGTGTTAACCAAACCATATTTATGCTACATGCTATGTTCAAATGATGAACTCTCACATCCAAATTGGAGGAGGAGTTTAGGGTTTTATTTCAAAGACTCAAATATAATTGAACAAAATAGCATAA
This sequence comes from Atherinosoma microstoma, assembly GCA_037177055.1. Classification (NCBI taxonomy): domain Eukaryota; kingdom Metazoa; phylum Chordata; class Actinopteri; order Atheriniformes; family Atherinidae; genus Atherinosoma; species Atherinosoma microstoma. The sequence goes on from JBBBVU010000005.1 coordinate 10,573,333, forward strand.
CTGAATTCAGCTTATGGGTCTTTCCATCGTTCTCATGTTGGATTGTGTTCTTCATTTGACTAGATGTCATGAAAGGATCTTTTTCTATCATGGAAAGGATCCTGTCATCATCCACATTTCTCTGCAATGGCAATTCGGGCTTTTTAAATTGCCATTCTTTTATTAAAGAATGTACCAGACTGTTGATATGGCCTCTATGCTCCCGCTATCTTTTGGGATCACAATGGTCCCTTCTAAATGGGAAATTCCACATTTTGCAGACCTTTTGCCTGCCTAACTGATGTGAGGATGATTAAAGGATACTGAATTCACTTGCCAAAAAGTTAGTCAGGTCAGGTCTAGCTTTTCTAGCAGTTAATTTTTCTCGTTAACCGGCAAACTTCCCGACTACGTAAACACGAGTAGCTACATGTAACTGACCGTTAACTACAACATTAGCAACTCTCCTACTTCGGTGAAACTTGCATATATACTTCCATAAACAACGTTACTTGGAAAACAAGTGAACCAACTAAACTTTTAGTGATTAATTCTTAAATAGGCTGAAAAGTCGCCCAGTTAAACGTCAAACCGGTGCCGCTAATCCGCGCTAATAACCAATAAATCAAACTTCAAGCTGGTCTGTGTGTGGCTCGTTTTACTGCCTCACAAATCTTACATGCTTTAAGCTAACATTTGTGGCAAGTCACACCCTGGGAACTGTTGTAAAGTACGTCCGCAGCGTTGGGAAGACGGGTCTGACTCAATGGTCTGACTGCGGCCTACCGACTGCGTACTGAGCGTCTCTGCCCGGTAACGTGTAACGGTCCGTGTCCCTGCATCCATACGCACAGACTGCACTCCGGCCGACTCAAGCTTCAGATGCAAAATTACAATATATAATGACTTTAGTTAAACCCTCCGTGATAACAGTGACCTCTGAGATTATTCCAACCCCGGGTCGGCCGGTTACACGCCCACAGACGTGGGAAATGATTGAATTTTGGCCCACTACAGTACAGTAATGACTAAGCTAATACTCGGGCACTAGCTCGTCGATGAGACAGTAGCCTGTCCAATCAAGTTGAGAGATTACTTGCAGCTGGGAACATGTTCGCAAGAGTCAGCTCAGTCAGTCTTATAGTTAAATAGAGCCAACTCTTGGAAGATTAAACATTTAGAAATGATGATGCGGGCGCACAAACATCTGTTTTTTGTTTTGTTTTTAATTTTATCTCAGCTAAAAAAAAAAAAGGAGTGCAAAACTCTTGAAAGGATGTTAACTGTTCGCCTGATGGTCCTCTGGAAAATCTGACAATTAAGGGAGAATATGTCATAACATTGCTTCAATCAGACATGTGCATAGGATAACTCATCTGCTCAGGCGCAAACACGCCCCGTCTATTGGATGTTTTGATAAGGAACTTACTCTAGTAATAATGGGTCTCCTCTGTTGTGTTACCTCAGCCTTTCTCCCTTTAAGTGTCCGTGCGAAAGGGTCGTCTGGACCGGGGTCTCTCTCCTGCTTGGTAGCTCGTTTGCAATGTCGCTTCCCTTTTTTGTTAGCTTTTAGCTATCGGTTGTATTTTTCTTTCATTCTAATCCTTTCCACTCGAATCTCCTCTTCTCCTTGTGTGCAATCCAGATAGCTGTTTACCTCTTACAGAGGTATACAACCGATAGTCAGCCACCGGGCCAAAAAAGATCAAAGCCCTGCACCCCGCTACGTATGTGTACTGTCTGTACCCTGCACTCCACCTTCCCTGTCCCTCCCTCATCCAGCTCCCCACCACCGCCCGGACACAGCACATAGAAATAAATAAATAAATAAATCAAAGAGCACGACTTCCTGTTGGACCTGTAACAATAAATGTCCCACAGAAATAAAAGTTATCACAGTGTAAAGTCGTGACAAATTTCTCGTGATCAAATAAAATGATTAAAAATTGGTTTAAAGGCCATTTCAATATCTTTACTTCGCATTCTGGATTGGTCTCACAGTTATCCAAACGCACTACCAGGCCCTGTCCAATAGTGTATCCATTTCTGTATCTTCACAAATTTCAGGATATCCCATAAAAACTCTGCACCGCTCCTGGCTGAATGTGGCTAAATGTACCAGTTTCTCAAGACAAACTGGCCCGACTCCACAGGCCCAAACCATGACAGCTATAATCAGTAACAGAGCACCCTAACGCCGGGGTCACCAACTCCAGTCCTCAAGGTTTTAGATGTTTCCCTGCTGCAACACACATGATTTAAATGCAATGGTTCTCCAACTGTGGGAACACTGAGGAACCAGAAATTCAGCCACAACACAGGAGTAAACATTTAAAAAGGAATGGATTTATTTAACAGAAGTCTGAGAATGGTGGATGGCAGAGGACTCTGGGGTGACAGCCTGATCACAAGGAAAGAAACTCCAGTCCAAGATCCAGAAACATAGCCAATAAACAGGCAAAGCTCAAACACAGGAAGGCAGATGTCAGATAGGATAAGGCGAGAATCTCAAGAGTCAGAGCATGGGTCAATGTCCAGAGGGTAGAAGAGGTCCGTCATGGGCAAGGCAATACAAGAATAATCCAGGGATGTGAACTTAATTAGCAACTTGGAACCACAAAAGCACCTGTAAAGACCACTAAACATCTACTGGTACAAGGCTGTCAATAATCTGGCAGAGACTGGAGAGAGCTTAAGTAGTGCTGCACACAGGTGAAACGGAGTCAATCAGCAAGACTGGGCTGAGTAAGGCTGATTGGTGAACACACAGACATGGCAGAAACATGGGCCATGACACCAACAGCTTGTTGTGTTCTACTCTATTCTACAGTCATTTAGCAGACGCTTTTGTCCAAAGCAACTTATAACTGACAATGACAACAACACAAGCAAGAAATCAAACAAGAGGGGACATCATGGTTAAGTGCTAGTCAGACTGCTGAGTCCAGTTGGAAACAGGTGCTGCTCTGGAGTGCTAGAGGCAGTGCTTTTTTTTTTTTTTGCTTTCTTTTTTTCTTCTTGTGTTCTTCTGCACAAGCCTATTAATTGATTTATGTTGCAGCAAGGAAACTTGTAAAAATCTGCAGGACAATGGCCCTTGAGGACTGGAGTTGGTGCCCAAATATCTGGGCCAAATAGTTGCTGATAAAAATTTGCACAAGCACAGTCGTTAACAAGTTAATAAAGTTTAAGTTGTGTAAGTGTACAATAATGAATTGGCTTGATTAAAACATGAAACTGAGCCGGACCTATAAGTGAAATAGAAATAGATAAATGAATAAAATAAAAAAATGGAAGTCATATAGCCTATATAAAACTAAGGTGGAAAATACACCAAAAACAAATATTTATGACAACTAAGTACTGAATTTAAGTTGTTAAAATATATGTCAAGTCAGCCTGCTCATATTACAGTTTCTAAATAGGCATTGGTTGGTGTGAGGCAAGAAATTTCCTACACTTGGAATGCTGTGATGTTGCGTGTGAAATGATATACAACTTATCATTTCAAGCCATAACCACCAGGAACGTGTCCGTTTTTTAAAATCAGAATCTATAAAATGAACCTCGTAATTTTAGATAAGAAACATTAAAAGCTGTTATTCCATGACGGTAGTGCTATCTATTTAATAGTTTTGAAGCTGTTACCATATTCAATTCCTAATAGCACTTAGGTTCAAAAGAAAAAGTTGAAAAAAACAGCTTTCTAGAAGAAAAAACATCTGCAAAATGATTTTACTTTAGATTCTGCTTTAACGTTACATTAAATCATGACTAAAATATGAAAAAGGTTAAAAAACTATTCCTCCAACAGATAATTTTACATTGAAAGTGATGCTGCAGCCCTTCCTGTCTCCTCCTAACTGTTGTAAAGCGGCTTGATGCTGTTTTCCAAACGAATGCCCATTAAGAAACCTCGCAATTTGGCGTCTTGTGCGCATGCGTAGTTTTTCATTCAAGCACAGCATGGACCTCTCTAAGCTCTATCCAATAAAGCACTATACGGATATTTACGTCGATTGAGAAAAAAATGAAATAAAACATCCAAATTTAACACATGTTATCTATCATGAGACATTTTTTCTGCTACATTCCTAACTCCAACGTCGTACTGCATATTTTATTATATCATGATTGATTAAAAATTCATGATGGTGCAAGCAAATCTTGAACATGATCCAAGTGTTTCTTTTTCTATTTTCATTGCATCACTGAAAGCTTCCCTCATTCTTTGCGTTACTGATGCTAAATCGTCAGTGTGCTCTTTCTCTTCCTGCAGTTTCCTTTGTAGCCAATAATTAGTCTGCTCTTTTTGTCTGGTACTTAAGAATAAAGTGAAGAGAATAGTGTCATTGAACTTGGATGTTCTCTGACAGGGTAAGTTAAATTTAGTCCTGCGAAATTGGACTCCTATGACCTATGTGAGTTGCACTCAAAGGCAAAATAAAAAATTAAGTCATTGCTGTCGAATGAAGTTGGATTTAAAAGCAAAGGACCATAAAACCAACAGTGAGCTTTAATCAAAGAGATTATTTGTACACAGCTAAAATGCTAATAAAATGTCCATAGTACTCACCTTATCCAGCAATTACATCCACAATGCAGGCTATGACAGTTCATTTTGGGTTGAACTTTTGTTCCGTGTAGCTCAGGAAAGTCTTCGCTGAACTGAGGAAAGTAAAGGATCCATAAAAAAAGCAGCTGTATGAAAAATATATCTATCCCTGGAATAAAATCATCACGGTAATTATAAATCCTTTATTGCTCTCATATGTTTGGGTGCATCATGTTGGATCAATTCATAAAGTTTTCTTCCCCCTACTGGTTGAAAACAGTATCGCTGAGGCCATTCAACAGATTGAGAACAATGCATGGACTTGCCTATCTAGAGAAAAGAATTATGTTTCTTGGAGAAAAAACAAATAAACAAAAAGCAACAACAACAAAAACAACATTTTATATATTACATATCTGTTCTCCTGTATCGATATCTGAAAATAACAAGTCATCGTGCTGAATTATTTTTCTTATCTTATTTATAGTCTGAATTACAACAGCTTAAATGGTATAGCCTAATCATTTTTAAAGTCACGTCTTGCAAATAGACGTGATATTCTATGAAATATTCATACAATAAATATAAATCACAGACTTCCTCGCATTACCATCACATACTGCTGTTAATCTGAGCCAAAATGTTTCCAGTTTTCACAAACTCCACAAATAGAATAGATTGAACACTAAATGCAGTCATAAAATGAAAGCGAGAATCCATTGTTCTGATTATTATATGATCACTAATGAAAACAGAGATTGCTATAAACCTTTGTTGCAAATGGGTGAATATGTTTCAGAATGAATTGAAAGCCAAACAGTTATATAGATTATCATAAAAAGCCTGAAAGTCTGAAAGCCTGTTCTGGTAAAGAAGAAATCCTTGAACGTTTTTACATTAAATTCATAATTATAAACTCTGCCTGGCTCATCATAAACTCTCAAAGTTGTTACACCAGAACTTGCGTTTCCAGTAGCCTACTTTAAAAAAAAAAAATCAGGCACTTCTCAGTCATACCTGTCTTCCACCTGTCAATTTTCCCTCCCAATTGCCGAATCCCATGGCCAATCAGGTTCCAGCTCGAGCTCTCGTGAAACCAATGAGGGTGCGGTTTCCATGCGGCAACCCAAGGGGATGTCAGGATAAAAACTTAGCCGTTGTGTGGCTAAAAGTTTTGTGAGGAGCAGGAGGGAGGGGATAAAGGAGTGATACGAAAGGAATCCGACAGCGAACATGACCGACGTCGAGCCGCAGAGCACCCCAACCCCGGTAGATGAGAAACAGCAGCCGGAGAGGAAAGTCATAGGTGGGTGTAATTGGTTGTCCAAGAATTTCTATAGACGTTCACTTCCGTTGGAAATGTAGGTGTTCAAAGGTTAGTAGTGACTAAAGGCTTGCAAGCTGGTTTTACATGACACTTGCCAGTTTTGATTGACTGATAAATGTGTGCATGTCACATCAAAGTAAAGACCGAAATGGATCACAATGAGACACGGTGACACCATGATACGATTCGGTTTTGTGAGTAACACGTGCTGCACAACTCTTTGAAGTTAGTTTGTGGGAGTTATTAAAACCAACAATATCAAACCTCTGGCATGTGAACACCAACATGGTATTTAGGCTGTTTGGCAAGCCAAAATAAAAGCATAAAGGTTTTTTTTAAAGAGTGACCTTTTTTATTTCCCCCTTCAAAAAAAACAACAAACTTTTTATTTCTGTCATTAAAATTGTCTAAATAATTAGTTTTGTGCAAGTTCAGATGGAAAAGGACATGGAAGAGCTTGCTAACCTGACAGTATGACCATTTGACCTAAATTTAGTCTTTTTTTTTCTTCCGCTGTCGCGCGCACCTTGTCGCAGCTGTAAATCATCTTACTAAATGGCAGAGGTGCGTATTAAAATCAAGTGTTTTTTAAAGGTGACTGCTCACCGCCTGTTTTTGTAAAGTAGAGTAGTTTATTTGCGTGACGTTTTTCGTTATTTGAGAAATTGTTAAACAGGTTGTGGTGTTCTGCACTTCCCACTCGTGACCTGGTTTCAAAGTCTTGCTGTTAATGATTAGGCTATGTTAGCCAGGTTGCTAGTAATCCAGAGAAGATAACAGTAGGCTATTCTTTGATTGTATCCAACTTTCTCATGTGAAATTTTTTTTAATTTACTCTTGATAATGCCATTCTGTTGCAGCCACATTAGTTCAAGGCACAGTGAAATGGTTCAACGTGCGTAATGGCTATGGCTTCATAAACAGGTATTGGGTGTTTTTTAGTTTTTGTTTTTTGCCAATAACTTGAAGTATCCCAGTTAAAATGCAATCCTTAGCCACCATTAACACTGAGGTGTTTCTTACAGAAACGACACTAAAGAAGATGTTTTTGTTCATCAGGTGAGATCAAATCTTGTAATATTTAACCTACATGTGTTTTTATCTATTCGCCTTCTGATGATAAACCATGTTCCCTCAGACTGCTATAAAGAAGAACAATCCTAGGAAATTCCTTCGCAGTGTTGGAGATGGGGAAGTTGTCGAATTTGATGTAATTGAAGCGGCAAAGGTAAGGATCAAGGGATGTCTTGGATTAATGTGGCTTATAATGTAATCCTAATTATAACGTTCTAATCTGCTATTAGGAAAAATGGTAATTAATTTCAATGCGTCCTTCCCTCAGGGTTCAGAGGCAGCCAATGTGACTGGTCCAGGGGGTGTTCCAGTGAAAGGCAGCCGCTATGCCCCAAATAAGCGCCGTTTCCGTCGACGATTCTTTCCCCGCAACCCTCGGCCCGGTGACCTGAGCAAGCCAGCTGATGGCCAAGCCCCTGCTCCTGAGACGGATGGATCAGTGGAGGATGGGGCAGCGAGGCCACAACAGCGCCGCCGTAGGCCCCGCAGACCGCGGCAGCAGACAGAAAACGTAAACTTAGATGGCAGTAGGAAAGCACCGCTTGTAGAAGGAGACAAAAAAGAAAATGAGTTTGTTTTTTTTAATGAGTATATTTTACTTGCAGTCAGCTGATAAACAGTCAGTCCTTATGGGCAGGTTTGACACTGAGTGGAATAACAGGAAATTATTAAAGGTTAATTGTCACAAGAAACTGCTGTGATGGTTTGGTTGCATTTTGCCAGGGTGAAGTCGGAGAACAGAAGGATGTAGTTGCAGAGGGTGAAGAATCGGAACAGAGGCCACCACGACGCAGATTCTGGCGCCCATATCGCAGGTAACTCGGTGTTGCACTTTTCTTTCTTTTTTTTTCTTTTTTTTTGAAAGGCAAAAAATGACACTTGAAGTATGTATTCTACTTAAACCTTAATATACTCTTCCATTAACTCAGACCGTTCCGCCCTCGCCCACCTCCTGATCAATCTGCAGATGACAAGAAGACTTCTGCTTCTGAGGACACCAAGGAGCAGGGTGAGGAGAAGCAGGTAGAGGCCACTGAAGCTGCAGAGGGCCCCCAGACTAATGGAGAGTCAACAGAGGGCCAAGGCCAGAAACAACGCATCCCATCTAGACGACGCAGGCAAAGACATTCTGAGTCCTCCGCCTCAAAAGCAAGTGTGATTATTGTGATTTTTATTTATAAAAACTGAGTGAATGAAACGGAACAATGGTCAGAATAGTTCAATCCTAAAAATCTGAAAATCTTTTTGTTTACTAGAATCACTTAAGTTTAACTTTTTTCCTGTCCATGAAGAATGATACAGAGAAGTCTGCATCAGAACACGACACCCCACCTCAGACATCGAAACCAGCAGACCTGAAGTCCACATCGAAATCGCCCAAGACCTCGCCAAAAACGTCGCCAAAAACCTCTCCTAAAACGCCAAAATCACCTGAGGTAAGGAGGTGCATTATTTGCGTTGGGTTAACTTTCTGTGAAGCTATAGATGTGACACACCTCACCAATTTCATCCTCTTTGTAGGAAGCTGCCACAACAGACCAAGCTCCAACAGAGTGACTTCCCACTCTCATAACTTTGGGCAAGAGGTGGGACCCCACCCAAACTGTGGAACCATGGGTTGGGAGGTTGGGACACTGGGGGGGATAAGATTGCACTGATTGTGCTGCCATATTTGCTACCAGAGGGACTGATGAACGTAAAGAGGCTGTTTGGTCAAGTAAATGGATTTAAGGTGGAATATTGGCATCAAAGGATGGGAGGATTTTTACGGAGTCTAAGATATAGCTTATTTTGGGACTTAGGCTTTTGTTAAATACAGGGAAAATATTTTTAGGCTCACATTCTGGAAACCAGGTTTCAGACCAGTATAATCTACAAAGGATTAGAAGTATCTTGTTTCAATGTCTGTTTCAATCCCTGTGCCTCTTGTTTGTTTTTTGTTTGTTTTTTTGTGGGGGGGGGTTTCTCCCCTTTTTTTTATTTGCTTCTTAGGCCCTTGGGTTGGAGAACAGGACCTTTGCACTACCCCCCCTCCCCCAAATGCTCCAACCCGCTTCGTCTCGTTGTCACCCCTCAACCCTCCCTCCCCTCTTCTTGTCTTGTTGTCCTGTCTAGACATTGATATTCGAGAGGAACTGAGTTGGGAAGAAAGGGGATACTGGTGGGTACATATTTGGAAGTTAGAAATACATCTTTAAAAAGAAAATGTGGGAGGAAAAATGGACAATCTGCTTGGTGGCCCGGTTATTCCGACCCCTCTTAAAAGAACTTTTTCTTTATTTGACCAGATGGGGTACATCAAGGAATTTAGAGGAACCAGCCTTGTTTTTTATTTAGCTTTTTAATTTAAAGGGAAACCCAAGCAGGTGTGTAGTTGGTGGTGCCTATGGGAGTCAGTTTAGTTCCATTGCCACCAGAATAAACTTCCTGTCATCTCCTCAGCTGAGGATGAATTAATGTGGAAAGAAGTGATTTCCTGAGTTTTATTTGTGCTTTTCTTTGGAGGGGATTATGTGCAATGTCTGTACTTAAAATGCTATTGAATAAATCATGTTTGCAAATCTCATGATTTGAGTTAATTTGTCTGACTGCAATGCAGAATAGCGGAACAAGTTAGACTATCTTTTTAGGATCGGACTAACAATTTCTTTAGCTACAAATTAACTGAAACCCTTGTGTGTTTAAAGCAAAATTATTTACAGCATTTGTATGACCACAGCATCAAATCACAGGTTCTCTGAACAATCTCAACACAAATCTGTCAAACATGACAAATGGCAGGCAAAAAAAAAAATACAAACTTGATTGTGTGACTATAAAATTAAGCTACAATATCAATTTGTAGCCTGTGTAATTGCACATCTCGCCCTAGCATACTGGGCTTACAAAACCAAAAACCAGCTGGAGTGCATGAAGAATTGAAACTTTCAGACCTTCATACCTTTTTTTAACATTTTCAAACACACACTATTTACATGACATACCAAAATGGTTTCTTTTTAAAAATGGCATTTATGCAAGTTATGCCTCAGGTTTCTCATCAGAAATGCACTTTCACACCTAAGATGGGAACACAACTGGAAGTTCAGTTTGGCAGTAAAGACTGAATCTCTCCTGTCCAAAATATCCGTTGTGATTCACTAGACAGATGACCTATTGATGAGGTCCTTGTTTTCAGTGCGTAGACGTGATTCTACAAATGCATTTCTATAACCGTTCTGTGTCTGTACAGCAGATTTTTGGATAAATTTATTAATCTAATAGATCTGATCTTGGAACAAACACTACACTTTAAAATGTTCAGTGCCAATTTTTAGTACGTTGGACCTTTTTTAATATTGAGACCTAATTCTGTCAAGGTTGTCAATTGTTTAAAATGTGAAGCTGGGCAAATTGCATCAATTTCCTAGTTTCTGTACCTCCAAACTTGGAAAATTTTGGATGTCTTTGTGTAAAAGTGCAGGAATTCCAAAGTGTCTCCGTCGCCATCCATCAATACTGCAACTGAGTGCATAAGCATGGAATAAAATCCTATTACAGTGGCAATCAGTGCCTCAACAGTCCATGTTGTTCCAAGTACAATGGTCAGCCTCTAACCGTTAGGTTTGCAGCCTTTGTCAAGAAATAACTCATAACCATTACTCCTGTACTGCAGTGGTACCAGCCAAGGACAATTTCAAAACGCCTAAATTGTCACACACTCAACACTGCTTTGGCACTACAATCCACATGAATAAAATAGATCTAAGAAATAAGTTTATAGTAGGGGCCCTTAAAGTTCCTCTCAAGTTGTACTCCGTTCCAGTTTTAATTGAAAGGAACTCTTCAGTTGTTGATGTCCTCCCCCAAATAGTCAAGCTCTGTGCTGGGTTTGTCCAGGTCCATGTCCATATCCATCATGCCTCCTGCTGAGTGCTGATTAAAGTTTGCTGCAATCTGGTCAAAGGTCTGGCCCCGTGTCTCTGGCACTCGGAAGAATGTGAAAATGAGGAAAAAGAGTAGAAGTACTGCAAAGATCAGGAAGACATATGGTCCACAGAGTTCCTGGGGAATGATAAAAAGATGGGATAAATACAAAACAAGGGGAAAATCACATTGGTGGGTTTTTCATTGAGTTTTGATGGTACTCACTGCAACATATTGGAAGCCCATGCCAATGATGAAGTTTGCAGTCCAATTGGAACACCCCGCCACAGCCATGGCAGCTGGCCTCGGACCTTGAGAAAACAACTCTGCGACAAAGAACCAGGGGATGGGACCTGGGCCCACTTCAAAGAAGGCCACAAAACCAAAGATAGCTAGCATGCTGATGTAGCTCATCCAAGGAACGCTGTCCTGTCAAGTGAAAGTAAAGAGCAATCAGAAGTTTGTTGAGACTGGTACATTGAGTACCCACAACAGTGCAGTGCACTCAGATCTTTGAGTCACTCACAAGTAAAGCCAAAGCCATGGTCATGATAATGGCACAAATGCACATTCCTCCTAGTCCCAACATATGAAGTGTCCGTCGACCCATCCTCTCCACCAGGAAAAGCTGTCCATGTGAGAAATATGGAGCAACAGAGACGCTGTTATTCCTCACTAGCAAATTGCTGCATCATTATACACTTTAGTTAGTACCACTGATTTTCTAGTCAAATCTGATTCTAGCGGCTCTTTGAGGCTGTACTTGGATTTGGGGCACTATAGTCACATATGGAAATTTTGTTTACCATATTCACATTCAAAGTATAACATGCTAACATGCTATAAATAGCTACTTAGCTCCCAATGATAAATACAACTTATACTAAAAGGATTATCATCACTTTTCAAAAATTGGGTCAAAAAACAAAATAAGTTTTTTTTACAAGAAGAATTCATTAGATAAAACCTAATTGGCTAATATCTGTTTATCTTGACCAAAGTGGTAGCCCAGCAAACAGACCTAAAACTCAGGCTAGTAACAAGGTTTTTCTTGACCTATTTAATGACACTAACACTTCTTAACATGACAAACTTGGCCCACTTGGATGAATGAGCATTTTGATAGGCAGGCACAAGAAACAGGGTGACCACCTCCTCTTATCTTGTTTACTCTCCGATAACAGCGTTAAACAGTAATGGAGACGCACTGATTGAGTCCATGTGGGTCACAGTAGGACTGTATAGTCTTTACAGTGATATATGTGATTTACCGTGCGCAGATTCTCTTGAGAGGAAAGGTTTAAAAGGCCAAGATAAAGGCACATTTGTGCGATTCCTCACCGAGACCACAGTGAAGGCACAGTTTACTACTCCAGCTCCTATGGTGGCATAGACTGGACTCTGGACTCCCGCCTTCATGAATATACTGGTGGAGTAGTAGAAAATCTGCAACAGGGTTAAACAGATTCAGGTTAGGTCAATACAACTCTCAAGTGATTCCTAGTTTTGCAACATCACATAAGCTGTCCTGATGTCACTGTGGTGCCAAATGTAAAGAAAGGTGTAATATTGTTGGAGATCAATAAACATTGGTAAATCACAGTGAAAACAGACTTACTGCATTGACCCCAGAGAGCTGCTGGGAGAGTTGGAGCATGATGGAGATGATGATGGGCTGGCGGTAAAGAGGAGAACGGAAGAGTTCGAGGATGGACACCTTCCTCTCCATGTCCATCCTCCTTTTTTCCTCCTTCATTTCTGCCAGCATGTCGCCCACATCCTGCCGACCCGTTAACCTCCTCAAACCTGCACAAAGGGAAAAGGCATGAGTTTTAGCCCACCGTAAGGGGGCATTTTCACAACTCATTTCAAAGACAAGTGATGAAAGTCCCAAAGACGAGTAGGCTACTATGAAAAAAAAGGTAACTTTTTCCTACAGGTCAGAATTTAATAGCTATTCATTGGTTAAATGAAAGGAATTAAGGGGATACTTCTCCACAACATAAAAATGTACACCTACTATCTCAACCTTGATCAGTGACATGCCATCTGAAAAGACTATATCAAAGAAAATGTCATTCTTATTTATCTTTTTGTGCTTCACGATCAATGTAATAGTCACCAGAGAAAAATGGCTAATAATGACAAGTTCCATATATTCCTACTTTTCCGATACAGCAGCTCAACAAATGGTTCAAGAAGACCCTCCCTTCATCCTGAGAGTTCTCCTCTAATAAGAAAGAGCCTCATCTGCATGTGTAAAGTCGCAAAATTACAACAATTCTGGTTACATTAAAAGGGAATCCCTCCAGATGCACTCACCACTCTTGGCGTGGTGCTCCTGACAGCGGACGATGTAGAGGAATCGCGGGCTCTCGGGGCAGAAGGGCAACAGACCCATTTGGAGTACAGTTGGCACAACAGTCAAACCCAGCAGAACAGGCCACAAGTGCTCACTGCCGAGCAACGACTCCAGCCCAAGGATCTGCGTGAGGTGAAGAAACAAGTTCAAGAGTTCAAGGTTTTAAAGAATAATCACATTCAATGTTTTTTACAAAATAGTAATGTGACAGATTGGAACATCCTCTGCTTCCCAGTTTGTGAAATTAAATCCAAGAAAGAAGCTGCAAGGCTTCAAGAGTCTACTTCTTGGGTGCAGGTTTAACTGGTTTAAAAGCTGTTTGGAGAGCTGAAGTAAAGAGGTGAAGTAAAAAAAGTAAAAACTATTTTGCCTTATTATACCTACAGCACTATACCTGTGCTATAAGAATGCCAGTGACAATAGCAAGCTGGTGCAGCGTGCCCAGAGCCCCTCGAAGACTCGTAGGTGCTATCTCACCCACGTACATGGGTGTCAACCCAGATGCCAACCCTGTGCAGAGGAAAAGACAAAAAAAGATATCAGGCATGAAGATAAAGACCAACTGCAAGATGGCTATATGAAAAAAAGATGACATTTACTCTAATGAAAAGATCATAAGACAGATAAAGAACAGAAAAAAGGAACAGCGCAGTGGATGACTCACCACAGTAAGTACCAATTACAAAACGCCCAAGGATCATCATTTCAAAGGACCGACAGAGCTTGGACATTCCCATCAGACTTGCACCAATGAAGGCTAACATGTTGTTTATGAGCATGGCTTTCCTCCTAGAAGAAACAAGAAGGAAGAAGACAAACATCTTTGAAGTTTTGCTGCTCACAGTTGAGATATCCCCAGTGTCAATCCTTCCTTATGTGATCCAGACAAACCTTTCTTCATGAAAAAGTATAAGAAAGGTATAGACTGTTGTTTTTGTTACATGAAAATGCAAGAATTCTTTGTTTGTTTGTTTGTTTTTTCTCAGCTCCATATTCTAAACATACTTATTGTGTAGAAACACCATGAAAGCCAGGTATATCTCAGCCTCCAGAGGGCGGTATCATACAGAAACCCTGACAGCTCATACTCCCTCAATCATCTGTGAAACTACTTCTGTCCTTTCGTTCTTTATTTGAGATGTAAATGTTGTAAAGCACTTAAATAAAAGATCAGTAAATATTAAACAACAGCCAGTGAAACCTGAATATGCCAAATTCACATGGTAAAAGATTATTTAAATGAATGTGATCATGATTTTGAAGCCACAGCCAGCAGTGTCCTCAGCATAGATTACTGTGACAGGCATAGAGACCCTATTAAGGCTAAAGAGTACTTAAGTTTAACCTTTTTCCTCAATCCACATACTCTTTTTTAAATTAATGGACATCATGTTGCTTGTTAAAAAAAAAAAAAATGAAAAGAAATGTGAAAGTTTCAAGAGCCCATATAATTTACACTTCCAGATTCAAGATTTCATTTGAGCATGCAATACTCAAATTACCTGAGCCAAATTAAAGGTTAAAAAAAACCTGATGAATGTTCTCTACATTACTATGGGTTATGATGCACATGAAGCTTCTCCTCTCACACAGAGGAGACTGCAGAAATTCCAGGACACTGCCCTGGGGTGAACTGTGCTAACGCCCTCATATGTAACAATTTGTTGCATCAAATTCAAGATGGGCCGAGGTTTTTTATAACGCATGTCTCACTTTCAGTATATGACATGTTTTCTGTTATATTGTGATCAAATGTTGGTTTATGAGCTCTGTGATTCATTGCATTCTGTTTTTATTTGCATTTCACACATCTCAACATTTCTGAAAGTTGTACATGAGGATGTTGTAAAGAAAAACTGGAACGAGACTAAAGTTTTAGGAGAGTGTTGTCCCATCTGAGTGAAAATAGCTCTTTAATAAAAAAAAACCCCCGCTATGAATACATTGTCTTCTAATCCTACTTCACTCAGTAACTAATTCTCAGTGCACGTGTGGTTTCACACTTCTCTTTTTACCGTGTGACACATTTAGAGTGAGGCTGGTTTCTCGATGTGATATCAGAAAATTATCACATAGTGTACAAATGTTAACCTGATATTTGAAATGACCTAGAGAAACTTTCCATTGCCCCTCTATGCACTTAGTCTCTGCATGAGGTTAAATATTAACTCAAGTGCAGAAACATTATCAACATTTTTGTAACTTAGCTTATTTAACACATCAAACAATGAGACCACTCTGAAAGGAACATCTGTTTTTGCAGAAAGCTTGAGTTGCATCTACACTTTGACCTCAGAGGTCACAGCAGGCTTACCGGTAATGCCAGTGACAGCTGCTTTTTTTAGGAAGACTGTGTTCTTATTGAATCCACGATGAACGCTCACACCCCCACCTCACACCCCTCAACACCCGTTCTGACCCAGAGCTGCCAGCTCTGTTAAGATCCCCTTTCATCTTCAGCGGAGGCTGCAGGCTGAAGTCCAGTTTGCATCCCAGCTCTGGTTACAGCGGGAAACTGGGTCGACGAGAATCACCGCGGACAATTTTCCTCTGAATGACTGACACTAGATGTCAGGATCCATTTTAGATTTATGATGAAGTGACACTGATGCATCATGGCTGAATACGGAAGTAGTGGACCAGGCTTAAGATAGCAAAGGAAATTATGTTACAGTTTGGTTAGATAGACCTGATTGTTACATGGTGTATATTTGAATAGAATTGTGATGCTTAGACCTCACATGAACCTTATCTGGACCTGTACTCTTCCCATACCACAATAAACCTTTTAAATTTAATTTGTTTTATCTGGGTTTTTTTCCACAAGTCTTAAGAGTCTTTAGATAAACTTTAAATGTCTTTATGCACCCAGATTTTTTTAAATTGTACTTTTTTTGTTCAGTTTGGAAGAGGAATAAGATTTTCTTTTGTTTTCTTTTTATTGTTTTCTTTTTAAATGCCTTGCTCTGCAACCCTGAGTTGGTAATAGAGAGTATGAAAAATGTATAGATACTTTAACAAGTATCACATTAATCCATGCAATCATCAAATCAACATTAATTAAATGAGACCAAGTGCTCACGAGAAAGTATTTTTAAAGTTTGGGTTCAGGCTCCAGTCAGGACACATGAAATAAATAACTTAAGTGTGTGGCATCTTGAAATTCTCCTACCTGCCCAACCACTCAGAGATGAAACCAACACAGAAGGAGGAGAGCATGCCCCCAATGGAGAAGATGGCTACAGACAATGACCAGAGAGAGGTGATGGTCCCTGTGGGGATGGACTCTCCATATCGTTCCACCCACGTAGCATTGTAGTCCTCCTCAATGATCTGAGAAGTTGCAAAGATAAGTTGTGGTAACTAAATGAGTACATAAATTGCCTATTAGTTTAGAAGCGTTTGTCCATTTCAAACAGCATAATTTTGAAAAGCATGTTTGTGCTTGCAGATGTCCATGTGTTTATTTGTGGAAAATAATGTTTTATTTCTCTTATATTCATTTTCAAATCTTGGCTATTGGCACTGGTTTAAAACAGCTCAGTGCGTATCTGTTCTGTTCAAAGCTTTCTATTGCAAGTATTTTGGCTGTGGACTGAAAGTGCATTACTATAAATGCAAAAGCCTTATCAACACATGAGCAGAGAAAAATCCATTTATATGTGCAGGATACATAATGTAAGGTTATTGTATGAGTAATGATTAATATATGTGGCGGAAACATGTTTAGTTAATTAAATACAGCTAGTGTTCAGCAGACTTTTGCCAAAACAACTCTATTGCAATGGTCAACAAAGCAGGTTGAAAATCCCACAAGCAGAGCCTGAGCAGCTCAGTATGTTTGCAGTAAACCAAGTTCATCAAAAGATCCCTGAATACCATAACCTGAGCATGACTCTTCTGTCCATCCATCCCTCTGAGTAACTGTTTAAGTAACCCTACTTACAAGTTGTCTATGACACAACCAAGTGGAAGCATTTAGCTGATGTGCAATGCATATGGACTCATAAATCATTTTAAATACAATATCCCACTTAGTTCCCAAGCATACCATCACACTGGAACATCAGAAGTGACTGCAATATGAGCAGCAACCCATTTTATGTCTAGAGCAAGTTGGTCTTTTAAGAACGACATGGATCCATCTATATATGGCACAACTAGGTTGTTCACTAGAATGACTTCTTTCTGATTCTCCTGCATTTATCTCTTTTGCTTTAGATACCCTCAGTGCATCACATATTTGGCACAGTTTTCCTCTTTAATGTTTATTTTCTAAATGTCATATGACAGCATGACATATTGTTGTAGGGTCAAACATGCCACCATCTAATTTCAGGAAATAATGTCGAAGTCTGTAGAAAACAAAAAGCCATCATGGTAACAAAACACCTTCTGAAAATATGACATTTTGCTAATGTGGGCCTCGAATCTCGTAACAACAACACGCTGCAGAAGGTATAATGGTTTAAAAAAATGACAGCTCATTTGCTATGTAGTTCTCACCAGCACTACAAACTATCACCTCTTTGGTGCTGTTATGGAATATTATTGGCCAATTCTATACATCAACCTTGATTAGTGTTTGGTTTTTACCTTCTGAGGTGCATTGATGACACCGATGTTGTAGCCAAATGTAAGAGATCCCAGAACTGCAGTGAAGACTGAGAGAGCAAGGGTTCCAGTCACCGTCTGGAATTGAAACACACACAAAAAATGTAAAGAGGTGATTGAAGACAATGAAATGTCATAACTGGCGATTTATGTCTGTAAGGGTCTTCATAACTCTGTATCAATAGCAGATAATTAAAGCTTAAGTGTATTACTAGGGTTAGTTTTAATACACACGCAGGCACACACACACACACACACACACACACACACACACACACACACACACACACACACACACACACACACACACAC
>JBBBVU010000005.1:10654307-10668334 GCA_037177055.1 Atherinosoma microstoma
TGGCGCTCGAATTGCAACTGAAAACAGCCCGAGAGTAAACTGCGAAGGAGCAAAGATTATATCATTTTGTTTTTATGATCGTTGAAATCCCAGATCGTAATTGAGATTAAAATTCGATTAAATCGTCCAGCCCTACAACCCACCTGCATTAATCTTCTCAGCAATCTGCTCCATAGTCAGCTTGCGATCAGTCATGTGCTTGCGATCGAGCTCGATGCGCAGCAGCCACGGCGAGATGCGCGTCACATCAAAGTCGGGCATCTCGTAGTAGACGTTCACCCACTCCTGGTCTTCAGCCACCACGGTGTTCTGAGGGTTGGGGTCGTAGTAGATGGCAGTGTTTGCTGTGACCTAAGAAGAAAAGGCTCATTGTCATTCCGGTCTGCAGTTTTTATACAAACATATGGAAATAAAAGCAACCGCAGCTTTTTTGATACCCCGTTTAAATAAACCTTCATCAGAAAACGTGTTAAAGCGTTTTCTTACTTTGCGCAACGTGGTGTGCTCCAGTCGACAGAGGATGTCCTTGGCCCGCTCGGCATCGCGTGCGGCCTGACCCAGCAGGAAAACGGTCAATGAGGGCGTCTTGGGCCTCTTTGAGATGTTGATCAACTCCTTTAGACGAGGCACACCAAGTGTTACGTTCTTGGCCGACACACCGGCGTAGTGGAAAGTATTCAGCGTCATCTGTGTGGCTGGCTCTCCCAGTGACTGAGCAGCCAGAGCGCCAACCATTTCACCTGGGTGAACCTAAAAGGAAGAGGAACAGTGTTTGGTTTTTGTCTTTCTACGGAAAGAATCAATCTTAATGGTGAAGTTGAAGCAGAGCTGAGAAAGCTCTTAACCACATCTAGTAAACATACAATGGACTGGTTGAACTTGGTCTCAATCTCTCCCAGCAGCCAGTCGAAAGCTTCAGTGGAAAGGCGAAACTCCTCGGTCATGCGTTTGGAGCAGAGCGTGGAGCGCAGGTGGATGTTAAAAAGCAGCGTGGCGTTCTCCTGGGCCTGTCTGCTTAGAGGGTCCTCACCGTTCACAATCACCAGTTTCTTACTCAGCTCATGAGCACCTGAAGATGGAAACGCAGGTGTTTGTCAAACATGCGTACACCTCGAGACTGGCAAACACGTAAACCTTGTTTCTCCGTCAGCACTGCAAATGATAATCTCTCTCCAGCAAAAACAGACTCGGACTGATCTGTTGTTTTTGTTATGTGACAGCTGGAATTCAGTAGGCGGCTTTACATAGCTTCTGAGGTCAGACTGTGACCTCCTCTTAACTCTACATCCAGTGACAGCGCCATGTGATTCATGGCTCTACATATGTGTTGAGGAAAGTCAGTGACTTTGTCAAGCAGCGCTGTTGGAAGGAAGAGTGAGGCTGGCTTTTCGACCTTACCTTCGACCACTCTGAGGGGATTCAGGTCAGTTGGGGTTCGAGTGTTGATTCGGAAGATCTTCTGGGCATTCCAGATCATTCGAGCCAGGTTGCACGGCAGCACCACCTGCAGGCGAGCAAAAAACATTGCAGAGGATGAGCGCTTGGGGAGACGTGATGCTGTTGCCACAGAGCACTTAACCTTAAAAACCCCTAAACCCCACATCATCCTTGTTTTCCCATGAACCCAACCACTGGAGTACCTTCCTTTTTAAGAGATCTAATCTTAGTCTGATCCTAGATTACCTGCAGATCTACAGCCTTCAGAAAGATACTGAGCTCATCTTCAATTCTTCTTTTTTTTTGTAATTTTACAACAAAAATCTCAAATTTAAAACTAAAAGGTGCATGCAATGGACAAACACCGCCTCCAATTCCACCTGTGATGACTTAATTGTATATTTAGATTTTTGTATTTCACATTCTGATAGGAACATTCATTTATTTACACTAGTATGCGCATTACTGTGAGTACTGTGTGTGTTCTGTTGTGCAACTACTGCTGATCCAAGCTGCTGTCTGTCTTGGTCAAGACATACTTGCGAAAGAAATTTCACATCCCATGTAATCTGTTATGACTCTATATCACTGACCAAGAGGCTCGCTGAGCAGAAGTCTGTCTACAGTTGTGATCACGCACCTTGCTGTCACCGGTGGGGAAAATAGCTCGCAGGATATCCCTGTCCTCCTTCATCTTCTCAAACTCCCTCTCCAAAACACTCTGTATGTGCGCATTGGTCTGCACGTCTTTCACCACGTCTTCCTGCAGTATCCGCCTCAGGGCACGCTCATTGGTGCAATCGAACTTAAACCTGGACATATCAGATGAGGCGGTTACACAGATGAAAAAGAAAACTTTACTCATCACTGCAACAAAATGTACACAGCACTCTGGTATGTGACTTACTTCTTTTCAAAGGCTTTGTGTGAGGGTTTTAATGTCGCCAGATTTTGGAACTCGACGTTCTCTCCTGCCAGGCCGTCCTCACCGTAGCGCAGCTGCACCACCTGGTTGATGGAGTTTCGCACTGTGGCGTCATACTTCACCATCACAGACTCCATAGATTTGATCAGACGACGCTGGATATAACCTGGCGGTGAAGAAAGGAAATGCTTTCGTTGGGTCTCATTATTAAAAACAGACCAATTTAGGAATCCCTCAGAAAAAATACCCCGTGTGTTTACACTTTTGACCCCTTTTAAAATCTTTGGCCATGTTGCTACACTTTTAACGTACCAGTCTCAGCTGTTTTGACAGCCGTGTCGATCAGACCCTCTCTGCCTCCCATGGCGTGGAAGAAGAACTCTGTCGGCGTCAATCCAGCCAGGTAGGAGTTCTCCACAAAGCCTCTGCTCTCAGGACCATAGTCATCCTTTATGAAGTGAGGCAGAGTTCGGTGCTTAAAGCCGAAGGGGATTCGCTTACCCTCCACGTTCTGCTGCCCCACCACAGCGATAACCTGAATGACAAGGAAAGACGAGTTGGCTGACGTGAGCGCGACTCAAATTTAAAATCATTGTCGGTCATGCTAGTCAGGTGGAGCCTCACCTGTGAGATGTTAATCTTTGAGCCCTTGGAGCCTGCCACCACCATGGACTTGAAGTTGTTGTACTCAGACAGAGATTTCTGAGCAGAAGATCCGGTTTTATCACGAGCATCGTTGAGGATACGATTCACCTGGTTCTCAAAAGTCTGCCTCAGTGTGTTACCGGGGGTCGGCTCGAGCTCATTGTTGTGAGCTTTCTCAATGACCTGACAGATGAAAAGCAGGAAAACGTAACCTTGGTGGACAATTTAAACTCCAGGTCTGGTCTAACTGGGATTATATATTGCCAAATAGGAATCATTCTACGAGCTTCAGACACATTTGTGACCATACATAATATTGCTCTTACTTCTATCACATCCTGTTTGGCTTTCTTGATGGTATTCTGGATGTCAAGGTACGTCTTGGCATCAGCAATGGAGTCACCAATACCAATTGAATGACCTATTGATAAAACAATGATGTGCATCAGGACACAGATATTAAAATACTTAACAAAATGCCCAATGTTTATGACATCATGTGTTCACATGAGCGTTCTTACCCTCGATGAGCAGCCAGTTGTTGACCACTGTCTGAATGTTAGAGTAGAAAAGTCTGGTGATGTCATGGCCCATCTCCAGGTAGGAGATGTGGACAAGGGAGCCAGCTGAGGTTCCCAGAGACTTCTTACACAGGATGCCCATTATCAACTCCCCATTCTCCACTATAACCTATGTAAGGGAGTTGAATGTTAGGTTACACATCATTTGTAATTAACATGCACTCTTCAGTCTATATACATAAAATCTTTGCTTTGTACCTTGGTGTCACCAGGTGAGATGTGTTTGTAGGGCCCGCTGTCCTCTTCGTCAGGATGGGTGCTGTGTGTACGGATCACATTGATGTGTCCTGGAATGATGAGGCTGAAAACCTGCTTGCCTGTCCACAAAGGGCGAGGCTTGAGGATGGCAGGCTGAGGCATTTTCCCATCCCAGGTGGAGAGGAACATTAGTAGGTTCATTACTTCACCCTGTAATGGGGAGAAAACAGTGTAAGGACGAGTGTTGAAAAAAAGCCTTCCAAGATACAAAGTTCAACATCTATAGGTGGTCCTGCAATAATCCCCTTACCCTCTCTAAGAAAACATCTCTTTTTGTGAATTTGCGCACGGCTGTGAGGGTGTCCTGCACGATACCCATGACAGGCCGATTGGACTGGGGAGTGACAATCATACGTGGTACCATGGCCAGTTCCTGAATTTCTGCCCTCGTCTCAAGGGACTGAGGCAGGTGGAGGTTCATTTCATCCCCGTCAAAGTCAGCATTGTACGGGGTGGTGACACTGAGTAGATCCAACGAGATGGGACATTTGAGATGCAACACCACATGTATGGTTGTTAGTCATAAACAGTCTGACATTAATAAGGGTTAGCTTTAAGACCAAATATATGCAAAAAATGTCTATCAAAATAGTTTTTGAAGACATGAAAAATTAAAGATACCAAAAAAATCTTGACCCTAGTCTTTATATGGATACTACACTTGTGACGTAAGAAATCACAGTCTGTTTGAAACAAATCAACATTTTAGAAGCTGGCGAGGTCTGGAGTTCATTTAGTACCTGAGATTGAGTCGAAAGGTGGACCATGGCAGAATCCGTACCCTGTGTCCCATCATAGACATTTTATGTAGTGTAGGCTGTCGGTTGAAGATGATGATGTCTCCGTCACACATGTGTCTTTCCACCTGAAAATTTTTACAATTTAAGTCAGAAATTAAGATGTTTTACAGCCAAAATACAACCCTGGAGGCATGTTTTACTTGTGAACAAGTTTTTATCCCCCTTACCTTGTAGCCAATTTGCAGATGAAGGTCACTTGGTTTAGGGTGGAATCGCAGGTCAATCCTGTCTCCATTATCACGAATGATGTACTTCGCTCCAGGATACTGGCTGTTGCCTCTTCGTACCAGCTCTTGCAATCTAATAAATGTCAACAGACTCAATTAGCTGACATTTTATCAACTCTTCCAGAGAACGAGTTTTCATAAATTGGATAAATTTTGATGTTGGAAATTCTTGGGTGTACCTGTCGATATTAAAGGGTGTGACGATTTCTGGGAAGGTCATGTTGGCTGCAATGGATCGCGGTACGCCCACTTGGTCAATTTGAAGGTTGGGGTCCGGGGTGATGACTGTTCGGGCTGAGAAGTCCACACGTTTGCCCATAAGGTTACCCCTCACTCGCCCTTCCTTTCCCTTTAAACGCTGCTTTATGGATTTCAGAGGTCGGCCAGACTTTTGCATTGCCTGGGAAAGAAAATGACCACTTTAACTGAAGACCGAAAATATGATATGTGAAAAAACATTAAACTAATATCAGCCAGAATAGACTTCCACAACTAATATGAGTCCAACTTTGTCATTAAGTATGCACACACCCTTGGCAGGCCTGGCAATTCGTTGTCAACCATAGTGGCCACATGAAACTGAAGCAGCTTCACATCCTCAGCGATGACGTGTGCGGCTGCACCACTCTGCTCGTTTCTTCTCAGCTGGTTGTTGATCTTGACGATATCAGCCAACTTATGGGTCAGGTCATCCTTTGAAACAGAAGCCAATTCATGATTTGTCAGGCGTAGAAATTTTATCTTACACATTTAACACAGTACCAGTCTGGAGTCACTACTTTACCTGGTTACGAGCAGAGCCCTGCATGACTACAGCGGGTCTCACGGCCAGTGGAGGCACAGGCAACACGGTTACAATCATCCATTCTGGTCGGGCAAACTTGGGGTCCATACCCAAGATGACGTCTTCTTCATCTGAGATACGCTTGAAAATCTCATGCACGCGCTCAGGACTCAGCAAGATTTTCTTTTCCTGTGAATCCTCGTTAACATGCTTCCACTCAGCATACAGCTCCAAACCAGAGCGTCGGATACGTGGCTGGTAGCGCCCACAGCCACCATGGCCCTGCATTAGAGTTAAGTAATGGCTGTGAGAAAATAAGTTCAAGTGTAAACAATAGTGACAGCTGAAACATATGTTGATCATACCTTTTCCTTGGTAATATCCTCTTCTGTCTCCTGTTGCTCCATTCCAAATTTGTTGTCCATCTCCTCTCCTCCTTCACAGATATTTTTGCCTTTGCACAGTTCATACACGTGGGTCAAACGCTTCCTCGGCTGCCCTTTAGATTTTCCCAGGATGTCCTTTATCTTGGGATTGTTCTGAAGGCAGGAATATTGGGAACGATAGAGGCGTCAAAATACAGAAGAAAATGGACAAAAATAATGACACTTTCTGGATAACATATCAGCTCAGACCAGTATTAAGTATGATATGGTGGAAATACTCACTGAATCCACTAAGAGCTTGGAGCAGAAGAAGCAGACACACCGAAGAACCTTCATTATTTTTGTTACGAAGCCAACGTGGAATACTGGCTTTGCCAATTCTATGTGCCCAAAGTGGCCAGGGCATTCTGTCATGTTGCCTGAAAAAACAAAAAACAAATAAGCAAATAAATGAGTTCATGACCTCCAGTAATTAATTTAACTTGGCATAAAATGCTAATAAAACGCTGTACCTGCACATGTCTGACACCTCCCACTGCGTTCTATAACCCCTTGTCTTGGGTCCATAAGGCCACCCAGTTTAGGACGTCCTCCCTCTGTTGTTTCAGGGTATTTGATTCCCCCTTCAGTAACGGACATCCGTTTCTGAAGAAAAAGACATTGTAAGCTGATGCTAGAAAACCATGTTATTCACAATTGCAAATGGAATATAAATAGTGATAAAAATGTTAACTTTCCATTATTATTCATCAAAAATTATCATTTAATTTAAAAAAAAAGCTCACAAACTGGTTTACTGCAATTAATTCTAAATGTGGACAACTAAGTTTGTGAAGAATTGGTAAACGTGGCTAACATGAGACTCTGCAAACTTAATTTAGTTAATGTACACAGTTTAATATGAATAAGGTAGTTGTTAAAGAAACATGCATATCTGAATTTATTTAAGTTACCTTTTATTTATTTTTGGTGCGAGAAAGTGCAACGTAAGTACATTGAAATCAGAAGAAATAGTACAAGGTGTTTACATCAAATACCAATTAAGAATACAAAATCTTCGCTTTCTGATGGGCCTAAATGTTATATTGCATTAATAAACAAGGG
Source organism: Atherinosoma microstoma (assembly GCA_037177055.1). Lineage (NCBI taxonomy): Eukaryota > Metazoa > Chordata > Actinopteri > Atheriniformes > Atherinidae > Atherinosoma > Atherinosoma microstoma. The sequence continues at coordinate 10,661,455 of JBBBVU010000005.1, forward strand.
GTTTTATTCATGTGATTGCATGGATCGTTTTATATCATGTTGTGCTTCAAGTTTTTCAAACTTCCTGCAACAAGCTAGTTAGCTCAAGCATAGCCTGACAGCTAGCTAGGCTAGGCTAACAGCAAGATTTCTCAGTTGCCAAGAGAACCATGTCTTCACCATAAATGCCAAATTAATCGATTGGAAACAAAGAATTAACCGTAACATTTATGTGTGCTCAGTCTGCGAATCAATTCATAAAAATCCCATCCCCCCCAAACAGAAAACCTACAAGCTCATCTGGACTGATGATGCCGAATTGAACTCTCTTGATCGTGCGCAATGGGCATGCGCTGTCACCGGAGGGCGGTCCGTGCATCCTGTCTATTCAAAGAGACGCGTCCTTCCTCGGCACGCCGCTTTGTGAGCAGGAACAGCCTTTAAATTGTCACCACGGCGCTGGTCAGGCCGCCAAAGGTGACCGGAAAGTCTCCGAAGGCGATATTCCAGGGACCTCTGTTGTCGGTTGCCTTTGGGATTGAATTATTTATGTTTATGTCCTGCATAAACTGACCACCGACTGTTCCCCTCCCCTTTTCCTATCTACACTCTGGAGCGCTCTGAGCGCTTCTGAGCTTCGAAGAGCCCAACGCTCAGTTATATAGACTGAGTGCTTGCTACGGGGTTGCCCGCCCTTCAAAACAGGGACTGGCCGTTCGGAAGGTGGGACATGGAACTCTGTAGTAAAACGCTTATTGGCCATTCAACATGGATATATGAATAATTAATTGTATCAGGCGCACAGCCAATTAGAGAGCACGTTTGTTTCGACAACGAATCAAAAGGAAAGGCGGGCGTTTATTTAATCTAAGCTTATTCCTATTGGGTTCATTAAAAAAGAGAAGGTGGTGCTTAGTGTATTTTGCATGCAAAATATGAATATTCAATATACACTCTCTGGATTGGTCCTTTCCTTCATTACTATTTAGGATTGGAAAAGAAACGTCCAATGGCTACGAAAAAAGTATCCTTATTAGAATTTTTTCAACAAAACCCACCCCTTTCCGACATTTGCCGAAATTGGCCGATGTAACATTCTTCCCTCAGAGCAAAAATAAAAAAAATCTCTGTTCCCTCGTTCGTCTCGCTCTGGATCAGCCTGGGTTCTATGAAAAGAGGCTCAGAGCTGAGGCCTGTTATAGTCTTTGATTAAACTGGGGGAAATGATCGAAATATATCATATTTTCATTTAGAAATATCGTCCAGTGGAGTATTTTTTTTGCTTTTTTAGAAACATGTTTCCTTTTTGTTTTTGCTTTGAAGGAATTTTTGGATCTCTGGGACTTAACTGCAAGCACCGGACTCGAGTGCGAGGGATGGCCGGCCGTCGGAGTGGATTTTCCGCATGCACCATAGGAAATTCTGGGGGAAGCCTTGACTGTTTATTTAAAGCTTCTTTATCGACGGGGTTTGAACATTTCGATAAATCCATGTTATGTATGAGACGTATTTCAGGTTTTGTCGTTAATTTGTTCAAATTATTGTAAAATAACTTTAAAAAATGATTTTACTATCTCAGGCCACGTTTCTTAATCGCTCTGAAATGCAATGGTTTTGGCGGTCTAGTAAGATTATTTGACGTTTCGCGTCTTCACAACATTACTGAAAATGCTCAAAATGGTCCCGCTTACGACTCACTTATACATCGGCTGGTTATGTATTTGTACGTATTATATTATCATTAACATTTGGCTTTCTTGAGCTAGTGATCTGGCTAGCTCAAATTAGCTTCCCTTTAGCGATATACTATGCTTGTTAAGTGGTCATTTTTACATCTTTGATATTTACTGTACAGAGAAAATGCCGGTTTTTGTATTGTATAACCTTTTTAACAAGTCTTCACTATTTAATACATGGTTGTCTTGCATTATGTCTTGTATAAAATGTGAAGAAAGAGGCCGTGTTTTAGCATTGTATTATTCGCTACGCGACAGTTTATTATTAGATAAATGACACATTGCTTCGTAGAGCTGGTTTATGTTGAATATACTGTTCATTTGTGTAATGTATTGTGTTGGCTGGTTGTAGGTTGGTTTTAACGTTTATTTGAGGACTGTTATTACGGCTAAACTAGCTAGCATACTTCTCTATTAGCACTCAACATGGCGGTGTTCGGTGAATTGCTTCTTCTGAACGCGAAAAGATGGAGTCTGGAATATTCTTTTTGACGAACTTCACGAGTACGATAGCCATTTATAATGGAAACGATTCAAATTTGTGGTGAAATTGGGTTCATATAGGTCAGTAATTTTATTTATGTACGTGAACCTAAGTTATTACACGTCGAAATGGCCTGAAATGTCGCTAGCCGGAATCTCAGTTGTCTCGACTCTCCGTCGATGTAGAAACTTGAAGCCATTTTGTTAGCTAACTACATGTATATTGGTCTGTTATTGAAAATATATAGTTATTTTACACCATCTTAGGCTATAAAAAGCTGAATTCACCCCGTATTTAGAGTTAGCCTTTCATTGAGTTATTTGTTCAACTTTATATGGAAAGAAATGTAAGTATTAGCGCTGTCTTCCAAGAGAAGGAAATGCCTTTAGCTTGTTATACAACATTATCAGCAAGGGAAGAGATTAAATTACTTTAAACCGATGCTGTTGTCCATCTTCTATGTGTAAGTAAAACTATAAACCTATTGAGGCAAGATCTTTTGATAGCCACAAGTCTCTCTTTGCAATAGAAAATCCATCGTGTGCCGTTTGATTAAAAGGCACTGAAACATGTTGATGTTGATTCGTGTCTTTCTATATCTAGTCTTGTTAAAGAAGTGGAAGTAAAAGCTAAACAGTGTTTGAATTACCCTACTGCTATGATTACATAATGTCATCTTGTTGTTCATTGTATTCATGTGTGCCCTGAAGAATATTGTTGTCACATTGTATTTCATATGCTGAAGCCCTTTGTTGGAATAAAGAAACTCAAGTAATATTATGGGCCATTTGTTTTCTTATTTTGAAATGGTTTCTAATGATTTATGAAATCCACATGCATGTTAAAAGTTCATCAATAAGGCAGGTAATAGTTTTCTTAATTAGCATGATCATGTCAATTTCCTTTCTTGTATTATTTTCTTCAGCAGATCCATGAAGGAAAGCATCATTGGAGCTCAGAAGTCAGATCTACAGTATCCATATGTAGCCACATAATGATCTGTTGAGTTATTTCATAAATTAGGAAAAAGGCGCAAGGCTGGGAATGCAGAGAAGACTGACAGTAAATCACTTTGTCCACCATGTGCCATGCCATACCATGAGTATACAAAGGATTCCTTATTGACCACTTGGCTCCCTCATCTGGTTCATAGTGAGAATGACCACCATTGCAAAGATATTGCACAACCATATTTTTCAACAGGATTAAAGTCCCGGAGGGCTGTCAAATGTGCTCTCTACTCCTCCAAGGAGATTGGTCTACAAAGGCCTGATGGTGTCAGGTATGTAACCAGAGAGGGAAATTTAAGCAGGTGTCAACAGATTTAAAATATGATTGTTTTGATCCCTGCTGCCTGTTCAGTACCCATACAAAATGTCATAGTGATATGAGAGACATTTTCCTCATATTGGTCAAACGTACAGAGATTTGGTAGCTGTCAATTATTTATACACAGTATTTTTACATCAGTGTATACCTGTTTGTAGCAATTGAAATTTTATAAATACATAATATATTCCAGGTGGTAGAATTTTCTTTTTAACCCAAAATATTCATGAAAAATGATACTTTGCTGAATGGTGGCTATGTGTTAAATGTCACTGATTTATATGCTTGTAAACTCGAACTTAGAATAATTTACTTGATATTTGCAAAAACTAGAACGTTCTTAAAAATGTCTAATTTCAAGATCAGAACATTTCAATACCTTAAGTTCAGCTTTTCTGGCAAATATCTCGCTTTCGTTGATGATTTATCTTTAACTTTTCTGAGAGCAACTGGGTGGGTGATGATTTGTGCAAATGATAGGTTTCATCTTTTAGGGAAGGCACCTCAGTAGTGGTGGGCGCGATGTAAAAAATGTCATAAACAAGAGAAATTCTTTGAGGGAAGAAGATTTGCGTATCTAGGGGGAGCTCTTGTCTGGTGATGTCAGTCTGACGATGTGTGTTTTCAGGGGTTGGTCAGGAGTCACAGGAGGAGGGGCTGCTTTGCAGCACAATAAAGTCAGCGAGTAAGGAAGGAGGGAGAGACAGAGACAAGCAGATACAGAGCCTGGTAGGACGAGCAGACTATTTATGTTTTTTAATCTGATTCATGATCAGAAAGTTAAAAAGAAAAAACTAAATTCTATTTGCTGTAGAAATGTAGAAGGGCTGTTCTACTGATACATAACACAGAAAGGGAAAAAACTTTTTAGGCTGTATTTTTTTCCTCAAGTTATGCACAAAGAAGCTGTTTTGTAATAAAACTTGTGACGCACGGTCAGAAACTTGTGAGAGCCCTTTGGAACAGGCCAGCCCATTTCTGTCCACTAGAGAATGTCCTGTTCTTTGAGTGTTTGTTTTGGCTGATGTCAGCCCCTGCCAAGCGTCTTCATCTTTCTTTTATTTGTCCCCCCATCGTCTAAACACTCTTTGAAGTCTGCCATGTTCTCAGCTTCTGTCTTTTATACTGGACTCTTTTTTTTTTTTCAGGCGACTCATAGAAAATGAAGACAAGCAAGAATGTTAAGTCAGCTAGTATTTGACACACAGGATACACCAGAATATAGTGGGAGATCTATGCTTTGTTATAGTTCTTTCAACCTCTTCCTGGAACAATCTCGGTGCTAAATTAATTGGTCCAGATCCCACCTCGCTCTGCAATCGGCTTAGTGCTAATCTTGGGCTCTCACGGCGCAGCCAATTCTCGTCTGGGCAACACTGCTGCACTGAGCTGTCCAGTGCTCTCTTCTTCCAAGGTTTTGACCTCTGGCACCGTCTCTTTTGCTTCCCGTTGCCATACACCCTTTTTTTTGCTTCTTTCCCTGTCATTCTCTTCTCACTTGTTAAGAGGAAAACTTCCTTTTTAAGCTTGTCATTGCGAATCAACTTGGCATATCTACCTTCTTTGCACAGTTAAGCCTTGTATTATTTTGATTGCATTTTATTCCTCAAATAATTGTTTCCTTTGCTGCCTGGACACCTCTAACCGTCTTTGTAGTTTCTCCAACTCCCTCATCAATGTTCCCATCTTCCTTTTTTTGCTTCTTGCTTCCCTACCCTTTTACCAAGCTTCTGAGATGGCCACATGTCGTCTCCCGTGGCTCTTCGCTGGACGTACCTCTTATGTTTTGTGTAAAGTTTTTCTCCTCTACTGCCATAAACTCCAGTCATCCGCTTCTTTTTCTTTTTCTCTTAATTTCCTTTAGCATATTTCATCTGACGTCAGTGCCACAGTCGAGGATTTTATTCTTGATTACAGTGTTGTCATAACTCAGAGGCCCTTTGTATTTCTCTTTTCCTTTCTTCTTGCAAGACTTGCTCGTCTTTCCGGGCGGATTCTAGCAGTTCTTATTGAAGTGCCTGCGTGCTATTTAAAGAGGCATGCAGAAAAGCAGGGTTGTTTACAGTGCCCTTAAAATACAGGCTGTCTAGAAACAGGAAGTACCATCGCCCCGAAGCGCAGCAGCCCTCAGCCAACACGCAGCCACTTCCTCCTCCTCCTCACGGCTGAGCTGTGGCTCCAGCAAAACAACCCTCATGCTTATCAGAGTATTATGCACTCCTCCCCTCTGCTACCCATCCTCCTGAATGGCGCACATACACAGCAGGCTTTTCAGCCCTCCACCATGTCCTATCTCGCTTTCTCCTATTCTCTCAGGCTCGCAGTCCCCCCCTCTCTTTCCAACCGTCTCCCTTTGCCAGTACAGCATGCCTGAGTAGCTGCCTGGAGATGAAGGAGCTAATTAATTTGATTTAGCTGTTCTCCCTCTCCCTCTTGCTCTCTCTCTCTCTCTCTTAGGCAGTGGAAAAACCAGCCATCCACCACCTCTTACCCTCCTCCACACCATATCAGGCACCCCTCCCAGATGATTTTCCACCTATCCTTTCTAGTCTCCTTTGGCAACGTCCACTCTCCGATCCTTCTCTTCCTCTTCTTCTCTACTGTTGTCTTTCCTGTTATACAACCAGATTTTGCCAGCAGTTCATTGCGCACCAGACTGATTGTAAATACGCCATCTTTAACTCTCATTTTACTTACTCCCATTTAAGTCCCTTTATTTAAAAAAACAAACAAACATTGTATCTCATGTGTAACCAGGTACAGTTTGTGTGACTCAGCAGAGTTGCACAGCTAACACAAACATGCTTGTAACTCACTGCATCTGCGATCTGAATGTAGACTTGTCAGAGTTCAGTGGTTGCAACCCCTTTTGTGTCATTTGATACTTGGATGGATTTGCCTATTGAGTTATATCAGGCAAGTCAAGCACAGCTGTGGAACTGTCAAACCTCACTTGTCAAAGGACCGGATGAATCTTCCCTGTGGTTTCATTACAACTATGGGACGTGTCCAGACCCTTAAAATACTGTCGGATCTAGACATGCTGATGAAAGCCTCTGTATGATATGTGACCATGTTTCAGGCCTTCATTGCTGTCTTGCAGAATAGGGGAGGTTCAGGATTCAGCTTTTCCCTGAAGAATTAAGTTTTGGGCATTCCCTTTTTCTTCTATTTTTTTCTTCTTTTTTGGGGGGGAAGTTTCCTTTCTACTGCAGTTCAAAACAAAGAGAATTCTGCTTCATATTATATAAGTAATTTCATAATCTCCCCAAATTCCTGTTTAAAATTAATGAATGCAAGTGATTATGGAAATGCATCACCGTATGTGGCTGAAATATTGTTTTCTATCCAT
>JBBBVU010000005.1:10672293-10693336 GCA_037177055.1 Atherinosoma microstoma
TTTAAAAATGGTATGAACTTTCTGGAACTATTAGAATTCACAATATAACCATGTTTTGCCAATGCAACCATTGAAGACTGTTTTAATATCATAAGAAATATCATATAAAAATCACAAGTATCTGTGTTTAAAGTTTTTTTTTGGCTCTAATAGTCATTATTATACAGCTAGTGGACAGAAAAGTTGTTTAGAGAGAAGGTTTTAGACATGCTACAAAAGGCTCCTTTGTCGAAGACTTGTTGCCTGGTTCGGTTTATTGTAAAGCACTGGTTAAAGCACTGATCAACCAGTTGTTTAAACACCAGCTTTCTGTTATCAATATCAATTCAACATTCACTTAGAATACAAAACAAATAATAATAAATGCTTATTATAAACTAGTCTCTGCAGTTTTGCAGGTTTTGAATAACAGAAGTTACATGTCCTTCTCTTCAGTCACCTTGTGTTGACTTTTTGTCTGAAGACCAACAGATAGTGCTGTTTTTTTCGAAACATCTGCTTTGCTGCCTGCTCCTCACCATCCGTCCTCTTCATCAGAGGGGCTGTAATTAGAGTTTCCTCCTATTCCTATGAACTTCTCCTTTAAATCACTATCAACCTCCTTATCTTGGAAGATCAGACCAAGGGTTCGTTGCACATTTTGTCATGTTGCCGTGATATCAATTGCATAAATAACAGCTCATATACCTTTATAATATTATGAACTCCCCAGCATCATCCTCCCTACCCAAACTTATTCAAAATCCATTATTCCTCAGTGCCCCATTTATGATCACTCCTATGCTGTTTCACTATTTTATTATTTCCAGATAACCACCATTTCCCTTAGAAAACCAACAGGTCTGTCTCCGTGTGCACATGGAGATTCTTGTGAGTGTCCAGGTCCCTCTTCAACTCTGTCACCACTAACCCATTAAAAAATACACAATTACATAATTTGTAGTGTTTCACAGTTTCAGGATTCCCTATAACCATAATTTTCCTTGATGTCACCGACACCGGCACCTCTAAAACCCATCTAAGTAGATACGGGTCAAAAAAATTATATTTAGGGTAATTTTACTGCTGTCAAATGGGAAAACGGGTCAAGTTTGACCCGAACAGTATGTAAGGGTTAAAAAAAAAAAATGTTAGCGAAATCATTGTGATCTTTTGCATTGGGTGTGTTTGCCTTGGGAACACGGGTTGGTAATATTGAATAATGTCTGTCATTACAAAAGTTGCTTATTTAGCTTTAGTCTGGCCAGGCTGTTTAATAAATGTGTATTGAACTAAGTAAAATGTGGACAGATGGATGTACTTTGTTCCAGACATTGGCTTGCTGAGTTCTTTTTTTTAAAACGCCTTTGCCGCTGTGAAACGGCTTATGTTGTTCTGATCCCGTGGCCTTTACCGTTTTAAAACCCTGGCCAGACTAACATGTCAAAGCTAAATAAGCAGCTTTTGTAATGACAGACCTTATTATTCAATATTACCAACCCATGTTCCCAAAGCAAACACATCACAATGCAAAAGATCACAATGATTTTGTTAACTTGTTTTTTTAAATTCATCCTCCACTTCCACAGTTGACAATGCGTAAAAATGTCTACAAATCTATGGTCTTTTTGTTGTAAACCAAAATTGGTTGGTACAAGTGTTTGCCGCTGAGGAAATGGCACTTGCCGTTTGCCGTTTTTGGATCTCGGAGCTGCTGAAACAGTCATGAATAAACATAGATGGACAACAGGGTGTCTTAGAAAACAGAGCTGGTGACAGAACAATACACATATGGACTGAGTCGCTGCTCTCCTGTAATAAAAACGTCCACACACACACACACACACACACACACACACACACACACATGTTATTGTCTGTGCCAACAGGCAATTCTCTCTCTTTGCTTTGTCTTTTCATATTGACATGATTTTATCTCTATCTTTCATGTTTTCATTCACACACACCCAGCATGCTTTGAAGACGTGCAGGAGTGAGAGAGGATGGGAGGGAGAAGAAAAAAGTTTGTCCAACTCCATGAGCCAGGGAGGTCACAGGAACAACACCCAATCCCAGAGCAGTTCCCATGGAGACAAGCGTGGCAGCGTACAATGAGGGTGAGAGAGAGAGTGATGAAAGAGAGGGAGAGAGAGAAAGGGCAGTAGTGGGGGGGCTGTTGGCGTCAAGGTTCAGTTGGTGTGTGCTTGCGGGACAGTTGCTGGGGTTGGAGGGGTTGGTGGTGGTGGTGGTGGGGGGGGTCTCCTCTCAAAAGGACAGTGGGGAAGTATGATGGAGCTGAAGCTAAACAGGACTCGAACATTCTTCCACGTCAGCCAGCACTTTTCTGCCCTCTTGTTTCAGCTGAAAGAATGCTTCCTGATGTAAAGCCGCAGAGTGGCTCATGGCTGACAGAGGGGAAACGTAGATGGAAATTCCACTGACACTGATGTGCGTGGCCAAGAGTTACCAGAACAAGAGTTGTTGTTTGTGAGGCATTTTACATGGATACAGATGCATCAGAAATGATATCCAGCCGTACAGGCTTTGATGGTGTCGGAGCAGGAGGGTTTAAGTTGCTCTCCCAAACAAAACAGTAGCTTGCCCCCTTTAGTTCTAGTCTAGCCTCCGATAAACCCACTGACCTAAAAGCATTTAATTGATATAGCTGGCATCATTGCTGGTGGCACTTGAACCTTTTTAGCTGATGCCATAGACAGTCTATGAGTGTCCCTGCCCTAGTTTTTGAGTCTCCACCTTTTTCCCCATTTTCCTTTTCTCTGACTATACTTCTTAGGCTGTGGCAGATTTATAAAATTTGAGAAGAGAGCCTTCCAAAATCTGACTAAACATTGTTTTCTGGCCACTGTTTTGGGACACAATGTCGGCACAGTCCAAGAGTAAATCATCTGGCCTGTACAGTTTTTAACCTGAGGTCATTTCTGTCGTCAGATAGGACACATTTTAAATGCTGGAGTCATGCATTAGTCTGCAAGCATGTTGCAGAACTTGCAAAGGAGCAGGGAGCAACAGTGCAATATGACACCACCACCAACTCTGCCAATAACTAACGGCAGTGCTGTCAAACATCATGCAACCAAACTCATGCAGATATGGAGGCTAGCTGTTCGAGATCTCATTGTTTTGCATTCTTTTATTGGCATTTACCACGACGACGGCCTGCTGTTTTGTTTTTACACAGCATTATTTTAAATGTACCCTTTGTGGTGAAAGACTGAGGTTTTTGAAGTATGAACAATGTGAGTTTTTGCCACAAAGGGACAGTCTAATTAAAGATGTTATCAAGTTGCATGATGTCAGGCAGACTTGTCAGCTTATTGCTCTGTTTCCATTTCAAACATGCTGCAGCTGTGAAATTTATTAGCGAAGCTCTGGAGGAGCTGCATAGAACACGAATGTTTATAATAAAGTTGCTGCTTCCTCCAGAGTAGAGAAAATGCTTCCGAAGTTGAGAGTTATGTACTGCATATATGAACAGCAACCACAGACAAAACCCGGACAACATTTTTACCAAATGCTTCAGAAAATACCACCTGAAAATGCCTCATGTTCCCTGATTCCGTCTGACATTACCTCACCTCAAAGAGATTTCTGTGGGAGACCGGGTTCAGTTTCCACACTCAGTCACTGATACTAATGAATCTACCTGATCTTATCAATATTTTACGTTGCCACAGATCTGCTGTTGGCCCAAGTAAGTTAAACAAGGCAAAGTTAAAACATTAGAGCACATTCCTCTATTTTAGGAAGTGGTGCAACTTCACAACAGCTTGACAATGAAGTTTAGTCCCTCACATGAAGTTGAGTCATTACTTCTCCTGTGAGGCTCACTGGACCAATAGTGTTTAGAGAAATCTTAATGGGCGGGTTTATAAATCTGCCCCTGGCCAATCACAGGAAATGGAGCAGCACTTATTTTAGATCTTGACCCGTACGAGAGACTTTGAGTCAAGACATCTTGGCCTCCCCTTCGTCGATTTTCACCGTTCTTTTTACAGCGTGTCTTTCATAAGTTTCTAAACTTTATCAAAGTGCGGCATTAAATCACTGGAGCGCCCCTTTAATGCCTCCATTTTCCCTCAACTTCACTTGTTTCCCTGAGTGCTCCCATCCGCCATCTGACTCCCGTCAGTTTGTCCTCTCTCTGTCTCACTTTCCTCTTGTATCTCCAGCTTACTCTTCTCTCAGTCCCTCACTGTCTGTCTTTCCATCTGTCCTTGTGCCCAGGTTTTCTGAGTTGGCGTGGTTCCTGTTTGTTTTCAGCCATTTTGGGGACTTGCAGTGCTCGTAACAAACTGCTTAAATGGCGTCCTCTTGCTTGCTTGCTCTCCCACTCTGTCTCCCTCTGCCTCTCCCTCCCTTTCCCTATCGCTGGGCTTTGTGTATATAAAGTAGTGTGTGTGTGTGTGTGTGTGTCCATGTGCGTATGTGCATGTTGGAGAGAGAGAGAGAACAACACTTCAAAATAAAAAGAAGATTGGATTCAAGGGGTGGGATGGGTGGGGGGCATTCACTTGCTGGAAATTAAAAAAAAAAAAGAATAAAGAGGAGCAAAAACACTAAGAATCGTGTTTCAGAGGCTCAAAAAACTGGTGTAAGAGAAGAGAAAGAGAGACAGAGAGCAAGAAAGGGGGAGTGAGTGAAGGAGAGCAAGCAAGTTCGAGTGTGAGAATCGCTCCTGCCCTCTGTCTTCACACACTGCTGCCTGTATGTGTGTGCATGTGTGTGTGCACCGCCTCTCCCTGCACTCTCCCTCTCCGTCACACACACTCAGACGTGCGCACACACAGACCGAGGGGGAGAGAGGGAGTGTGAGGGGAGAGAACACATCGCAGCAGAGATGCAGCAGGAGGTTTTCCGAGGTACGTTCTCTTGTATGCTTGCCTTCCTGAGAGACAGACTGAGAGATTTAGAGGAAGAGAGGCTGAATTCTGTTGTTTTCCTGCTTGTTTTTCTGCTTCACTCCGCTGCTGTGGCGGCGATTTGCTCCGTGCATGAAGAGGAGGAAAAGGTTTTTATTTTACACTGCGTGTGTCGGGGTGTGAGTGTTATTGGCTGTGTGTGTTTATTCAGTATGTGTTTGTGGAAGCGTATTTATGAGTGTGTGTGTGTTTCTGCTGGATCTGTGTATGTGTGTGTGTGTGCCAGTAACAGGCCTTGTCTCCCTCATCCTCCCCTCTGTTGCTGACGCACCACGCAGTTCTTTTTCAAGAGCGATGACTCGTTTTGAGCTTGTGATGAAACTTTTAATTTATCGAAGCCTCTCGCGTCTCAGGGGTTTCTACGCAGGTGGTAAGGGGGCAGTGGCATATACGCGCAGAACAGGCGTTAAACATGATGTGAGATTTTGTTTTAGAGCTCTTTTATATGGTGGGCCCATTTCCCACCCGTGCCTACGAACTTACGTGCAACATCAGAGGAAAAACTCAGATCTAGGCGATGGTTAAGATCTCCATCTCAATCCACTGGTTCTGTCTCTTATATCAGTTTTGGGCCGCCTAACTTGTCCTCCATTTTACCAGGCTGTTGTTTTGTTGCTGGTTTTCTCACATAGAGCAGCAGAGGGCATATTGATGTCCCTAACTCTGTTGTTGCTGCCCGAAGCCTCACTTCTTTTCCAAAACAGCCCAGCATCTGCTGCCAGCAACTCCACATTCCTGGTTTCCATGGATGCCAAGCCAAGCCCCTGCGCTCAACGTATGGAAAATATGATCCGCGCTGCCACGGACTTTGGGTCATAGGTCAGACAGTAGGAAGTGTAGTTTCTCGCCGCTCTGTGGTGTCAAAATAGATGATGCTGTCATAGCAGTCATAGCCTTTTTAATTAAGTCATTATGTGAAGGTCACGCATTAGATGCCTTTGGGCCTTTTCTTTGCGGGACATAGAAGCGCTGAAATTAAGCTGTTGCCATCATTGAGCTGGTTGACTCTGTTTACAGTTGTTTTCTTTTTCAAAGGTGGCAAACATAAAGGATGTGGACACATTCAGGAAGCTGCTGCAGTGCTCTCTTCTTTTTTTTTCTACCATTGTGCTTGCAGTTTACGGTGACCGTTGTCACACTTTGACTCAGCTTTGCAAATGCTGAATGCTTCTCGTGTTGTTTGAGGCTAAAAACTCCAACAGGGTTTTCACACACCCCCTTCAGCAGGGACTGGAAGTGTAAATTGAAAATATTTTGGGGGGAAATTACCTCAAAAAGGTCACCGGTGTTGTGCTACTGCTCTCCAGGGGTGCTTTTTTTTTTTTTTTGTATTACTGTGTTCTGATGCATCCCAAGATTCTGCTGCAGTGAGTAGAATTATGGGAATTGTGTGCTGGGCTGAGAGCTAACAGAGCATGGAGAGTATGTCATTTGAGGCATGTGCAGGTTTGCTGTTGCGTGGCATGGCATTCAAAAGCACCACATCACAAAAGTGTACACATGAGGTGGGGGCACATTGCCAATCACGCTGAGGAGGATCTAAAAGACAAGGAAACCATAAAATGTGAACATGAGATGTGTTTGAAGTTACCCCCTAAGTCCCCCACTCACACCACCACAACCACTCCCCAACTCAAACCAATATCCCTTCACCTCCTCCCTCCCTCCATCCCATCTGGCTGGCTCTACCACGCTTTCTTGGCCGGGGGGTTGTGGAGAGTTCAGTAGCTGCTGTTGCTAACAATGTCCCTTCCATCTACACACCCGTATACGCTACACACACACGCACACACACACACACACACACTCTTGTCCTGACACACCAACTGCTGCTTCGATAGTTGGACCCTTCTGGTTGCCTCTCAGTGGGGAGAAAGCCCAACCAGCACCTCCCTCTCCCCAAATGCTCCACGCCGCTGGCTCACCGGCTGGAACATCGAGGCCCCCCCACACAATTTGCCTTTCAGGCACTCCCCCTAACCCCTCACACACAAACACAATGACACCATCATTCCAGTTCGTGGTAATAATATTTTCCTCTTTTAATATTAAAGCAGTAATATTACAAGAAAAAGATGCGCAAAGAAGAAATGAACAAACCACAAACAAGTTTCCTGTTTCAGCGTTGACCTGCAGCACTTAAGGTTCCAGTTTACTCCTTCAGGTTACTGTAGTTTTAAAGTTTCCTTTGCAGTTGACTGATACTTACAGACACATCAGGTTCACAGTCAAGCTGTTTTCACAAATGATACCGAGACTCAGGCCCAGACATTGTCTGAAGTTGCCCTTTTTTCACATGTAGCACACAGCAGGTGATTGTCCGTGTCAGACATGCTGTCACAACTGGAAATACTCTGTTTGGTTTAAGTGAGGGTGGTGCCTCAGTAGAGTGTTTAGGAGGCAGGCCATCTCTAGACAATTACCTGCTCTATTCACACATACGCTCAATTTGACATCACACAGACTACGTTAGATGGGAGCAGAGTACATTCTGTGTCCAATGAGACTGACTTGGACATTTGCATTCACAAATATAGCGTCCACAAAGCTTTTTCTGGTGACCTTATGAAGAGTTTGGAGCTGCAGCACATATGTGGAGACAGGTTCAGTTGCACCTTATAATAAAGCGATTTATTATGTCGCTGAACTTTATGCTTATTTACAGCCCGTCTGATAGCCTCACTGCCCAAATTCTTTGTGTTTCTATATTTTGCTGTTGAAATGTGGCATAGCTGTACCTCAGCAGCTACTTTATTGAGTTTAATGATGGCTGGCACTAAAAATAGATCACTTGCAATAATCCCGAATTTTAGAGCTATTGAGCAAAACAACACAAAACTGTTTGTCTTAGCTTTGTATTTGTCTCTCAAGTCAATTACTTATGGTTTGAGACTTGCAGATTTTTTTTGACATGGTAAAAAAATTTTTTTTGTTTTTTAGGGAAAAAAAGCTGAAAAAATGTGGTTACTGAGTTTTTACAGCTATTTTCCTGTCAACACAAATACCAGTTTCTGTGAGGAATCAACAGATTGCTCAACGTCTGGTTCAAGGCCTCGAGCTGATGGATCGGCCAAACCTCTCTGCCGTTATGCAAGTCCACTTTAGCAGCGATGATGTTCCTGGTGACTGTCTCACTGTTCCAATTCTGTAAATTCTGAACAAAGTTTTTCCAGGTTTTCAGATGCGAATGGGAAGGCCTCTCAGTGTCAAAAACTTTTGAATTTGATGCAAAATTCTAGCAGCATTATTTAGCTATCATAAAACTTTTTCAAGTTAAACTGTGCAGGTGAAGAGAGACTTACCTGCACATTTGTTCCGTTTTTTTTTCTTTTTGCTTGAAATAGTTATGAATGAAATTATGTGAATCAAAAGCTGACAATAGTTACATTTTCCTCCCATTCGTCACTTGGTATGGGATATAAATTAAATCAGTGCAACGCAAAAAGTGCGTGTGTTCCCACTGCCTGTCAACAAAGAACCATAGTTATATGAAATGTGTTTGGTACTTTTAGTTAGTGATTTGTTCTGCAGCTTGTGCATTTTTAAAGTGCAACAAAGCTTTAATAGGTGAATACTTCATAGGCCAACACCTCCCCCTTTTTTTCTTTTTTGCAGAACATCCTGTTGGAAAGGGGTGAGGGGTGTTGTTATTTATAAAAAATTTTCTATAGGATCCTCATGGCCACATTTGTTTGTGTGCCTATGTGTTTTGCAGACATATAAATGTGTGTTCGTCTGTGCTGCTCACATTTCTGCATGTGAGTAAATTCAGTCCATGTAAAGCGTGTTAAAGCTGCTTGTCACAGTTAGACAGCGTGTCGTGCAGCCTCTGCCTGTGTGCGTCACAGAGAGATAAAGAAAAAGAACGAGGGGGCGTCATACGCATTTTCCTGTCCATGGCGCGAGCATCAGATGAGATGGTGAAATTTTTAGCCTTAGTACTGTCTCTCAGTGTGTCTGCCTACTTGTAGCAGGGTGACGCTTGCCATAAGGGATTTCCTGCACAACATCTCTTGCACAGCAAATGTGAGCGACAATGAAGGCCTGCATCAATATAGAGTGGTAAAATATGTCAAGCCTGACGAGACAGGAATATGCGCCTTTGTTCTGTTTTAGAAAAAGATCTTGAGTTGGCAGAAATTGGTTAATGCACACAGTTTGTCATTAAGGGGCACTTGTGTTTTCCTTTTTTTTACCGTACATCACTCCAGCTGTAGTCCAGTAGCAGGCCCTGCTGCACTCAGATTCACCTTTCACTTTTGAATATCATTTACAAGTAGGCACGTCCATGTCAAACTACTTTGTTTAAGCTTGTGTGTCCTGCTTGCAGGCATGTTGAGAGTGTATGTACAGTGCATGTATGTGCAGCTTGTTTTCCCGGGCTCCTGTCTGTCTGATAGTCTGATGTGTCTGACTTTTTCAATGCCCCCCATCTCCTTCTCTCTCACTAACCCTCACTCTTTCTCTTTCTGTCACCCTTTCACTCTCCCTCTTTCTCCCCCCCCCCCCCCCCTCTCCCTCCTCTTTCCTCTGCAATAACAGTGCTGACCTAGTTTCTGCCTGTTCAGGGCTGCCTGTGGAATTTTACAGCGGCCTGCCCTCCTAGCTGCTTTGCTGCTTGAAAACGAAGGCAGAAAAGCATGACTGAGGATTTTTCTTCTTGTCTCATCATTACGGCCTCATACTGTCTCTTCTCTTCTCCCCAATATGTTAACCAAAACAAATGGTCCCATTTCAAACAATAGCAGCAAACCTTTATGCGTGCATCTGCAGCTTTCTTATGGGAAATTACATCAGTACTGCATCCACCGACACAGCGGTTGAAGTCAAATGGAAATGAGAATAGTCTGTTGCTCATCTTTTGCAGCTTAGCTGATATTCTACCGGATGTAGGGGGCAGAAAAACACCCCTTCTCTATGCACATGCATGCAATCTTCCTCCTTTCTCCTCTTCTCCTCTTTCCTTCCCACCGCTTTCCCAAATAAATGGTTACAATCATGCCTTGCACATTTTAGTCCCTGCCAGGAATGGCTACCAAGGCTCTTGCCCAAACAGCAAGAAAGTGGGACTATTTTCATGTCTGTTAGGACCACTGATGTAAGTCGGCGCTCTATTCTGAGGGAAGCTTGATTAAATCTAACCGTCTTCCAATTAGGCATAGGGAATGTTGTGTCACAGCCGAGAGAGATGGATCTCTGGAATGCGTTTCTGAAAGCTTGGCTTTGGCACACTGAAATCTAAACCAGCACTGCCGCAGATTCATTCCTTCCCCCCTGCCCTCTCCCTCCTTTCACCCACCATTCCTGGGTGAGCAGTTGGAGTTCAGCATTGCTGGGGCATTAAGTTTGCTTTGTCATTTTCCAAAAGTGTTCTATTAGGGTCAAGATTGCGCAATATTGTTTTGCTTTGGCAAACATTTTGGGTGCAATGTTAGATTTTATTTTAACTTATGTTGTTGCAAATGTTCAGATGGTTAATTTATCCTAATTATAGTTTCTCTCTGGGTTTTTCTTTAGATTTCGGGGGCTGGTCATGGTGTCCAGTGAGAAGGTGTGGGACCCCCACCATGCGGGCCTTATTCAGCCACATCTGAGAGAACAACACCTGGCTCCTGGCCTAACTCCCCTCTGCGACCCCTCATATATTGCAGCTAAGGACACTGCACTCCACCAAAGTAGCCGGTTGTCACCTTTGTCTTCCCTGCTGCTCCCGTCAGTGGCTCTTGACGCCTTTCAACGAGTTCAAGCCTCATCACAGTCACATCCACCTGTCAGTTTGTGCACCTTGAGTAAGACTGAAATACTACACGAACCAGTCCACTGTCTTGGTGTTGCCTTTCAGTCTAAAGAAGAGGAAGAGGAAGCCGGGCAATTGGACATGAAGGGGAAAAAGCTTGGAGGCCGCGGAGAGGCCACAATGGAGGACAAACTAGAGAGTATGGGTGATGGACCTAAAAATGCAAAAATCACCCTGAGCTTCCCACTAAGCGCAGCCCCCCTCCCAACATCTCTGACCTCACCAAACCACTGTCATAGCTCTTCCTCGTCCTCCCCTTCCCCTCACCGACGGCGACCATCATCAAAGAACTCAGACAAGGGGTCGCTGTGGAAACTTGATGCTACCATGGATGTAAAGCATAGACCTTTTAAGCCCCTGAGACAAGACAGCTCTCCGTCCTCTTCTCCTTCTTCCTCCTCGTCTCCAATGACTGCTCCTGCATTTGTCAGAAAGGATATAAAAGCCCTGCCTCCTCCTAAGTGCTCCAAACTAAGTTCAGAGACTCAGATTCACAGGTCACCCCAGAGATCTTCCAGTGGGCCTTTAGGGGGCTGTTTTGGTGGGGATGGATGGGATGAGAGGCACAGGGTGGCCAACGGTGCAGCCTCGCCCTCTCAGACTGCCCAGATCCTCTTCAGTCTGGGCACGTCAGCCTATCAGAGAGGTGGGGATGCAGAGAGGAGAGAGAAACTGACAGGAAGGCCAGCTGGAAAAGCGGGAAGCCCCCATGGACCAAGTCTTCAGCCACCCACCCTCCATCTCCCTCCCCCCTTACCTCTTCCACCTCCCCCACCTTCTGAAGGTCTTACAGCACCTCCCCACTCATCCTCCTACTCTCCAACTGACAGCCTGAAGCCAGAGCTGATTTGCGGGGTGTGCCATCGGCTTTTCAGCTCAGCCTCCTCCCTCACAGTCCACATGCGGCTGCATCGTGGCAGCCGCGCCCTCAGTTGCCGTTGCTGTGGCAAAGTCTTCATCCACAGCAAGAGACTGCAATCCCACGAGGCCTCCTGCAGGGTGCCAGGCCTGTCCTCCAACAGCCTGCGGACTCCTTCTCTCGCTGTACAGCCAAAGGAGGAGCCGCTAGAGGAGGGTGAGGTGAGAGTGGAGGGGGGAGTGATTGTGGGAGAAACAGACATCAGTAAGGCGCGGCCTGGGAAGAAAGCACGGAGCCTCCTGGCACGTATCCAAGGTGATGATGCAGCAGGCACAGAGCTGCTGGCGGGTGATGAGAACCATTTTGTGAAGGTGGTGGATGGCAATGTCATTTACTTCTGCTCTGTGTGTGAGCGTTCCTATATGACCTTATCCAGCCTGAAGCGTCACTCTAATGTGCACTCATGGCGGCGCAAATATCCATGTCATTATTGTGACAAAGTCTTTGCCCTGGCTGAGTACCGTACAAAGCATGAGGTGTGGCACACCGGAGAGCGGCGATACCAGTGCATCTTCTGTTGGGATGCCTTTGCCACCTACTACAATCTCAAGACACACCAAAAGACCATTCATGGGATTAATCCCAGCCTCATCTGTAGTGAAAAGACAGCTAATGGGGGTTATAAGCAGAAAGCTAATGCTCTCAAGCTCTACCGTCTTCTACCCATGCGCTCCCAGAAGAGACCATACAAAACCTACAGTGACAGCTTACATAACGGCCTTCTACTGCCACCAGCTGAAACACCTTCCCTCTCCCTGCCTGGTATGGGCTGTGCTTTGGGCTCAGGAGACCTACAAGGCTTCATCACAGGGGCCCACCCTCAAAGTGTGAAGCCTGATCCAGATGCCTTCCCCGATGGTTTCCCTGTTTCTGTCACAACTGACAACGGGGACCTCTCTGCACTAACATCTCTCCCCCAGAACGATGTGCCCCAAGTTAGAAAACATGAGAGTGAGGCCCTTGAGTCAGAACAGGGGCGAGGCAGTGGCAGCTTCAAAACATCTTCTAGCAGCAAAACCAAAACTCTCAAGACAGGTCGAGGCGCAGAAATGAGCATGCCCTCTGTGATAACATATGGTCACACAAAACCCTCTGTTATAGTTCATGGGACAGCTGTGTCCTCCTCTGTCATTGTGCATAGCAACCAGGTTACTTCTGGAAGTGAGAAAAGCCCAGTCAATAGCCCATCCCCTGAAACAAGCAGCAGTCAGACTTCACTCAAGGGCAATCCTCGACCAATCAAAAAACAAAGGGATAGTATAGATAATCATAGAAAGAGGTCGAGAGACAGTTTAGATACCACAGAGGAGGACTCTAGGGGCAGACAAAACACTGAGACAGGCAGATTATTTCACAAATCACGCAAGTCCCACAGCAAGAGTAATGTCTCAGTTCAAAAGCAGATGTCAGCATCCGTGGGGTCACAGGTCAAAGAGGCAGGACCACTGTGCCAGATTACTGTACGCATTGGTGAGGAGGCCATAGTCAAGCGCAGCATCTCTGAGACAGACCTTAGGAGAGACAAGAGCCTTTCTCCGCCAAAAACCAAACGAAGTGAATCATCATCTCTGCGGGAAGCCAAGGAACTACGCCAAACTCCCTCCCACCATCATCACCATAAACATCGCCTCCAGAACAGAGCCAGCCTGGAAACAGAGGAATATAAGGAAGCAGGAGACTGTGAGGAGGAGGAGGAGGATGAGCAAGAGGAGGAGGATGGGGGTAGGAAAAAGAGCTCCAAATCTCCTGACCAGGTGAGAGAGTACTACTTCCGTAAGGAGGTGCGTGAGCAGGATAGTGACAATGACATGGAGGATAATTTATGGCGACCGTACTACTCCTACAAGCCTAAGAGAAAGGCCCAAGCACATCTACAGAGGGTAAAAAGCTGGCAAAGGAAACTTAAGTACAAGCGCTCCATCCGGCTGAAGAGGAGGACAGAGAGACTTAAGAGCCTTCTGAATAAACAGACAGAGAAATCACAAGATGAGGAAGAGGACAGAACAACTGAGGAGGCTGAGAAACTCCCCAAAAACAACAAAGTCAAGAAAAAAGACATAAAGAAAGACAATCTCTCTGCCCCTTTAAAAGACAAAAATAAAGATGCAGACAAACAGGTTAAACAGGCCCGTCACGAGGTTTCAACCCCTCCTGTACACTCTCCAAAGCCTCCTCTGTCTACCTCAGTGGCTCCTACGGGAATAAAGAGGCGGCCTTGGACTAATGGGAATGCAGCAGAGTGTGGTACATGTGGCCGCTGGTTCTCAAGCCCCAGGAAGCGAGACAAGCACGAGCTGAGCCATCTGCTAGAGTTTGTATGCCTCTTCTGTCGAGCCACTTTTCCCTCAAGGGACAAATTGGAAGACCACCAGAGAGCCCAGCATCCTAAACCTACTGAGGCACCCTCTGTGCCCCCTAAAGTTGGTGAACAAGTTGTTGTTGGAATCAAATCTGTCCCTGAGATTGCAAAATATGATGAAGATAAAGGAGGACAAGTAGGCTTAGGAGGGAGTAATTCTAGTCCAAGTCGTCTAAGCAGAAGAGCATTATCACGACATACCTGTACACAGTGCTATAAGGTGTGCAAGACATCTTCAGCACTAACTCGCCATATCCGACGCCATGAGTTAAGCAGTTCTCCAGAGAGAGAAAAGGAAGATAATGAGTCAGAGCCAAAAGAATCACAGACGTTTTTTAACACTCGTAGCACAGAAACAGAGACTGAAAAAGGACAGACTCCCAGTGCTCTCTCTGTTTCAGTTATCAGCTACTCAGCGCCAGAGCCGCCCAGTGCTGGGGACTGTTTGGCATCACAGCAGCATGAAAACCATCTAAGTGAACTCACAGATGAGCGGCTGAAATTAGATTCCAGTGAAAAACCCGAACCAACAGAGCTCACACTTCCAGATCCAGAGAGAGAGCCCAGACCACATATTGCAGACCCTCCATTAGAAAGCCCTGTTAACCTTACACCCACCAAACCTGAAGTCGTGCCTGCCACACCCTCCACCCTCCAGAGTGTTCTCGTCATGAATGGACCTGACTGTATTGACTACCGCACCCCCAGCAAAAGGAACCTAGACAGCCAGATCCATAGAATACACAGCCCTTTGCACTTTGTGACATCCACCAACACCTCTCCAAATGTGCCCATGACATCACAGACCAGAATATCCAGTGCTGCTCCTCCTGTTTCCATGACAACAACTCCTATCTCTGAGGGGGGATTCATGAGACGGGATGGGGTCATTATAGACAGAGAGAGGCAGAATGGGAGTGGTACATTTCTACATGCAGAGTACGAGGAATCTCCTATAGTACAAGATTTCAGAGTCCAGTGCCTGTCCAGGAGTCCCTCTCCCACTGAAGCACAAGACCTGACCATGTCCTCTATACTAGCTAGAGAAAGAGAGATAGAGAGGCAAAGAGAGGCAGAGAGGGAGCTGGAGAGACAGAGTGAAAAGGAGAGAAACAAAGAAATTGAGATGGAAAGAGAAAAAGAAATAGAGAGGGCCCAGCAAATCAGTAGACTTGTTCATCCTCCACAGGACCAGATTGCCCTTTTGGTGCCTAAAGAGGAGCCCTTGAGCCCCGTACCATCACCCCAACATATCCCCACTCCAACCACAATGAATGGACCCTTTTCACACAGGCACACTCCCAAATCCCCCTGCCGGTCCCCCTCAGCTATTGGACTGTTAGCTCAAGCCAGCCTGCAGGTTCACTCCAGTTCACAAGGACTTGACAGGCTCCCGCTACCCACTGGAGCAGCTGGTGCCGGTGACCGCCCCTCTGCACATGCTCTGCTTCTCCCCCGAGCCCCCCAGCCGCCTGAGCCGGACCACCAGGACACTGTTTCTTCCAGAGATTCCCAGCAGAGGGACACCACACCAGTTGGTTACCCAACCCAGGATTATCCATTACCCCTTATTGTGCCGGACAGCTACCGCTCTGGTAAAAAGCAGGAGGAAAACCTGCTCATGTCTTCATATCCACCAGGAGCACTTCCGTTTGGCCCACTGGGAAAAGTGATAGTACCTAATAGCGGCGACCTGGCCAAGCTGCCATTCTATCCGGACCCTTACCAGCTGCTCTACGGGCCCCAGCTCCTAGCCTACCCCTACAACTTGGCAGCACTTCCTGTGGCTCTAAATATGATGGGACCTGGGGGAGACAAGGTGGAGCCTCTACCAATCCTCCCTGCCATCTTCAACTACGCAGCCACTGCTGGGCCTTACATGGGTGCAGCCCCTCACCCGCTTGTGACAAATCCCAGCCTCTACAGCAGCAGCAGTGGCAGCAGCAAAAAGCAACGCGACGGCAGCAGCAAACAGTAGGACTCAGATGCACTATTAGGATTATAGTTCACAGGGGGGACAGCCTCATCTGTTTTGGCTGAGAGTGGAAGGGGCTCATGTTCACTGGCTCACTCAGTACACTTGCACAGTATCCCTGCCTCCCTTTTATTATACAAGAGATCAGAGCTAGGCATTACAGGAGTAGGCATGAAGGAAGGAGAAGGAGCACAGAGATGGGGAGGGGAAGCCAATATTGTGGTGAAGTATCACTACTCCATCTTTACTCCAGCTCTTCTTCCTCCATGTCTGTCCTGACTTCCTGTAGTGTGCTGTAGTTTTAAAGCTTGATTAATCTTCCTCTCTGACTCATATTATCTATAATATAAGAATAAGAACTGCTAACAGGGTGTGTGTTGTGTGAAAAATTAGTTCAGTCTACTTCCCTTTATAGTCACCGCATAACGAGGATAAACGCTCTTCAGGGAAGGCTTGTGTGGGCTTGAGGTGAGATGAGGCAGAGGAGTCCTAACTAACACAGTTGGAGGTGAAGCATTAAGCAACTCAAACTTTGTGTATTTTTATATGAGCGAGTGAGAAGCCAGGTGTATCCTGTTGTTATCCTGTCCGTGAAAGTTCTATATGATCATGTTCATGCACATGTATGTAGGTATTTGTGCATGCAGCATTGGGCCTGAACAGGTTTTGCTGTGTGTGGGTGAAGGTGTGTGTCTGTTTGCGAGTGATTGAGAATTTGTATGGATGTCTATATCATTCCGTGTGAGACGTGTGCAGCATTCCCGCTTAAGTTGGAATCGCTACTGTAAGTCAGTGAGTAGAAGTGCATTTAGAAGCGATTCCTCATATCCAAATCATTAAGAAATCAAAGCTGTGGCTGGACATGAGTGTATGACAATGACAGATCATCTGCGCTTCTTTAAGTCTCGACAGACCTGGCAACTTCATGGCCAGATGGCACTGTAGGATCTGTATAGCATTCACCATAGTTTATACTTTATGTGCACAAATAGAAAAGTAGTGGTCACTTAAAGGAGACACATGTAGCTGCTTTGAAATGTAGCTGGCCACTGGGTAAGACTTAAAAGCTGGTAGACCATTGCACTTCCATTTTTTCATCTCATTTCCTTCAAGTTCAAAAAAAAGGAAAGGAATAAAAACCAGTCAGCCTTCATCTTGTGTAGCTTTTTTCTCTTTGTGAAAGGAAAAGGCCCCATCTCCTAAGCCAGGAAAAAGACAGCAAAGACGGGCAAAGACAAATGGATTCAGGGTTTTGAGTTATTTCTGGATAGGAAGAGAAATATATGGGCACAAAACTTGGACTGAATCAAAAAGCTCCACAGAAACTATGCTGGGGGCAAAAAAAGAAAAAAACACAACTGAGGGGAGATTGGGAAAAAGTCTGATCTATTTCCCTTTCCTGCTCTGTGTCATTTACTAAGAGGTAGGAAAAAGCTGAGCTTAGCAGCCGAAGTGGCGGGCCGAAACTATCCAGATGCCCTCCTGGGGCCTTTTTTTGTTAAATGTAATGTTATCTCTATATGTTTTTGTTAAACTATGTTGTTGTTTGTTGTTTAGCCCTCTTACCAGATGGAAGTGGCTTCAGTGAAAAGGGGGAGTAAACTTAAGAAAATGAATGTAAATTTAGTCATGAGGTTAATGAAGTACAGCTGCATTAATGGTAGAGTTGGTTTCAGTTCCTTTTTTTGTTGTTTTTTGACTCAAATAACCCGTTAAAGAACCGTATAACGTCTGGTATGCATATAAACAGTAGTCCTAGGAACATGTCAGTAAACTTGGGTTCTGTATCCACAAAGCATGAGCAACACTTGCTTCCTAACCGTTTATATTCTCAGCAAATCTGGCATTGTGCGCACAGCTTTTTCTTTATTTCCTTTTATATTTTCTGGCTTTTCGATCTACCATATCTCACTTAAGATTTTTGTTGTTCATTACAGAATGCAGTTTGGAGAAAAAAACAAAAAGCAAACAAAAAAATTACAAAAATTAGCAGCCACATTTCCATCTCACATTTAGGAGCAGCTTATTTGTCCCACTCCACTGAACACACCCTAGCTTGCTCCACCTCTTCTGAATGAACTTCATGTGTTTCAGTGTGTGTGTGTGATGGTACTGGGGCATCTTTTTTGGTTCGAGCAGGAGTGTTAAAACAAACGTGTGACCGACTGCAGGGGCGCACAAGCATCCCCCTCGGGTGTGGTTACAAGCCTTTTGCGTGTTTTGGTACGTGTGTGAGAGCGAGTGACTGCGAGAATAAGAAAACCAAAATAAATCTGCCTGAGCAGCATATCCCCCTGGCAGTATACGGGCCACCTGTTTGATTTTTGTTTATTTTGGGACACTTTTCTGTGGGTTAGTTTCAATGTAAAAAAGCCTTGCTGTCTCCAGTACACTATCTCAAGCCATTCCTGTAGATGGACATATTTGTGTTTTTTGGACCATTTCTTATGCCATAGTTTGCCATCAGTGGTTATCATACAGACCAAAAGCATGCAAATCAACGTATTGTAGTGACTGGACTGAAATCTGGTGGTAATATACAACTATTTACTGTATGTTTAAGTTCAAATGAATGTGCCTCTGCTTTGATATTTAAATAATTATCTATAGTAAGATGTGGATCTGCCAGATTTCAACTGTTAAGGTGCCTTGTTATGGCATAAGAAATTTGAACAGCAAATGAGCGTTTTTCTTAAGAAATAACTGTATGACATGGAGATAGATTTCATGGCTTTGTTTGCTATGAAGCTGTTCATAGACGTAGGAGTGTGGCTAAACTGTTTTGGTATCGTGTACATGTCTAGGGTAATACTGTGCCATATAGAGCCCACAGAATATGTTAATGTTATTTTTAAAAGATGTTTTAATGTTGCCTGATGACTTTGTCTTTAGATTTGATACAAAGGCTTGTAGCCACAGCTCTCCCAAAGTCTGTAGTCTCCTTTTCCAACATCCTTCCTGTCTCTCCTTCCCCTTGTTTCTGTCTCCCTTTCTTTCTCTTTGCTGCAATCAAGCAAAATAAAGTATTAACCTGATGACCCAATGAAATAAGCTCTTTTCTGTTTTTGTTTTTTTTCTTCAGTATTAAGCTAACCCAAACTTTGTAAAGTAAACTGTCTTTCACTTTAGGATGGCCAGTTTTGAAATGTGCATTTAAAATTCAGTGAGCTGGAAAATGCTGAACAAAATGTAATGCATACTTCTTTAAGCACATGGGTCTAGCAGTGTGTGTTGTATTCCTGCCCCGTCTCCACCAACCAGATGCAGTGCTTTTGAAAACCATTGAAACCCTTTATGTAGAGACAATAGGAAAAGTAGTGTTTTTGTTTACCCCTGCGGTGTAACAAAAAGCGTTTGAGAACGCAAGATGTCAGTTTCATGATTTGAATATAAAATGTTTCCCCAACTTTGCTTGATATTTAAGCTCATCAACTGCTTGGAGCAGGGATATCAAACTCTGCTCCTCAAGGGCCACAGTCCTGCCAGTTTTAGATGTTTCCCTGCTTCAACACACCTGACCAAAATTAATGGGTCAAAGTGCTGAACTTGACAATAAGCTGTTGAATACATTTAATCTGAATCAGGTGTGTTGCAGCAGGTAAGCACCTACAACCTGCAAACCTTTGGCCCTTGAGGACAGGAGATTGAAGTTTTCTTTGTCATATTTATGTCAAAATGCACCATATATTTTCAGTGGGTTCAGGTCTGGGTTGCAGGTCAGTTTCTTTGGCCCATTTAAAAGCTGTAATATAAACAGAATGTGCTTTGGCGTTGTATTGCTAAAATAAGCATGACCTTTTACTGAAAAAGAAGTGTGGATTGTGACGAGTTGATTCAGAAGCGGTATATATCAGGTTTAACTTCCTGTTCTGCCACTTTGTAGAGAAAATCTTTCAGTGATTTAATGAATCTTATGAATTTGCAGAAGTAAACCTGCCTGAGCATCTCTACCACTTGGTTTGGGTGTGTAATACCAAATGTGTGCTATCCCATTACTGTTTAAAGTTTTGATCATTTAACAGTTATTACTATATTATAAACTGTTATATCAAACATTTTGGTTATTTATTCTTATAATTATTATCCAAAAGAAATTGAGAAAAAGTGTTTTTTTCTTATCGTGAACATTAAAGGGTTAATGGTGCCTTCACAGATGAAAGTTACTCATGCCATGTTCGCTTCTGCGTCTTTATAGCATTTGAACAGTTTGTTGTTAACGGCCTGAGGGCCTAAAGATCATTCAGTGTTTGTTTTCAGTCTTGTGTGTAGAGAGATTTTTGGTTTCTCAGATTTTTCTTTTTTTCTTTCTTTTCTGGCACAGATGTTTTTTATGTAACAAAAAAAAAAAAACGTTGAGGCAGGAAAGCAGAGAGAAAAGGAGCCTGTTCTTATTTATATATTTATATATATATATATATATATATATATATATATATAAGATTTAGTTACCGTGTCATATGATACTAATTATTAGCATTTCAATTATATAAAAAGACACTCAAAAAGCTTAGAATTGTATAAAAAACAGGAGAAATGTCTAAAGTGGTTAAATAGGTGTAGCCTATGCACTGCCATAAAATCACGTCAGGATGACATGCAGCAAAGGACCACAGACAGGCTGCTACAAGGACCTTCCATCAACAGCACCTGTTTCTTTAGATAACATTATCCACTGCAGATGATAAATCCCCAAATTAAATGCAAATTTTGTTTACCTTTAATTGCAGCCTTTCTTAGAGCAGTGATCCAACCTTACCTCTGAGTACCTCTCTTGGATCTTCTGTAACCAATAACAGGTCCTGTTGCTGTTTAAATTAGATATTACGTCTGACTTTTACTATTAAGCACATGTCTAAGGTGTTTTTTAGCATTAGATAACTGTCTACCATCCTTGGTGGGGTTTTTTAAAAGTGATAGTCATATTGTTTTTCTTTTTACTTATACAGTCAATATGTTTTAGGACCTTTCATGTCCATGCTTTTCAATTATATTTGCCAAAGAATATATTCCTTCATGTCAACACTTCTAAAAATACACTATTTCCCCTGGCAAATAAATCAGAGGCAGATTAAAC
>JBBBVU010000005.1:10702634-10712785 GCA_037177055.1 Atherinosoma microstoma
TGGGCGTGGTTTGTAGTGGGCGTGGTTTGTAGTGGGCGTGGTTTGTAGCGGCTGCGGGCTGCAGTCAGACCCTTCTCTGAATACTGGCCGCCCACTGAAGATGGCGGCGGAGCTGCATCCGCGGAGCGGAAAGCTGATCGGCCTGTCCAACTCGAACCGAACCGCCCGGCGAAACCAACCAGTCCAGGAGTTCAACCACGGCCTGGTGCTCAGCAAGGAGCCGCTGAGGGACCGTGATGTCTTCACGGTCCGCATTGACAAGAAGGTAAACAACCGCAGGCCCGCTGCTGAGCGTCTGTGTAAGCAGCGGGAGAGCGGGAGTGTTGCTGGTGGGACGAGCCGGGGTGTGTATGTGTTTCTCCGCAGTGAGGGGCTTCTGCAACCCAGGGAGGTTCACACCGATTGACAGCGACCGTAGTAGTCACTGCACCCCAGGGTTGAGCATATTATTACCTATGCTTTAGCTGGGGGACCACTTGTGAAATGCCTTCTAGGGTGTAGATAAGTTAAACGGATCACTTAGCTAGCGATAATTCACCCCTGAAGCCTCGGTACCGCCTGTTAGCAATGCTAATGAGCTGTTAGCAGGAGAAGCAGATGCTGGTTTGAGTTAGCCTTTCTGGGGGATTTATTGTATTTGTCAGCAGATATTTGCAGCTTTGGTTAGGAGTCGTCCGTGCTTGGTGGCCCCTCTCCCGGTGTGTCCTGCTGGGTCGCAGTTCTGCAGTATTCCTCACAGACTTGGCTCTTGTAGTGACTCAGATGTTGTGAGCCTGAACAGACACAAACGAGAATCAGTTGTTTGCTGCCATTGCCGTTAATGATATCCAGAAGTTAACTGAACTTGAACTTCCTGTGCGTCCCCTCAATCATTTACACACAATTTGCTTCAACACAAAGCTTATAAACTCCTCACCAGCACCGCGAAAGCAGCTCTGCATGCTGGTGACCTCTATGATTAACTCTATATTACTTATCCACATGAACTTAGTCTTTATTGTCTCTGGAGGAACAGATTAATTTTTTTTCAGTTTACTATCTGATTTTCTTTTGCAGATATATTAATTTGCTATTTACAGTAGTTGTTCCACATCATGCTTGTTTTGTGGCTGTCAGAGAAATCCAGCTTTCTGATTCATAACACAACTCTTAAAATAATATAATGTAAACAGCATCTCAATGCAAAATTTAACCACAAGGTCCCATTAAATATGGAAAATGTAAACACGAGGATGTGGAATTATTAACAGTAATGTGTCCATGCAATCTTACAGTTATATAATTAAAAGTTAATGTAGCTATGTTGCTTCTTTTTTCCCTTAGTATTGTTGCAATACTAAAGCTGTATCTGTGTTTACGTTTTGTGTGTTATCAGAGTAGAAAAGCTTGTCTGGTGTACTGGCTTCTGCCGCCCGACAGGGCTTGTCAACAACATGGCAGCTCTGAAGCCTGTGCCAATGCCAGCTGGGCCATGTACGCCCTGTAAATGACAGCAGGCACAGCCAAGACTCAGAGGATGTTGTTCAGATTAGAGTGTCTAACAGGCGGCACCT
Organism: Atherinosoma microstoma; assembly: GCA_037177055.1. NCBI lineage: Eukaryota > Metazoa > Chordata > Actinopteri > Atheriniformes > Atherinidae > Atherinosoma > Atherinosoma microstoma. Next base: position 10,704,188 of record JBBBVU010000005.1, read on the forward strand.
GAGCTGCTTGTAGCCAGTAAAGCTAGATATCTGTCTCACCACCATGTATATGCATCCGTTATGATGCTCTCTGTTTGATAAGAGCTATCATAAACAGCCTCACAATCTATCATGACTGAGAATCAATATTTTCCATCATGGAGCACAGACTGGCATCACTGCAAATCCCACATGCTGACAGCCGCCGAGCTACAGGGTAGGTTAGGAAATAATCATAAGAGAAAGGATGAAGGGGTTACTGGCATATTAATCATTAATGACAGTTAGCTGCATCTTTTTTTTTTCACTATAAAATGTACTAGTTTCTGTTTAAGAAACAAACTGTCATTCGTAACAAACAAACAGGCAAAAACATAAAAAAATGGGGGGGGGGGGGCTCCTCTGATGGTTAACCTCTTCAGTGCTCCTGTTCAACCAGTAGCCCCCTCTGCTCCTTTTGATAAAGACACTGCATTTCTCCTTTTTCCTGGGAAAGGTTGCTCCTCTGGTCCAGAATGTCTCTTTTTTTGGCTTTTTTTTTTTTTATTACTAGAGAATAGGCTTCTTAGTAGAAGTGATTAAAATACTTAAGTTGCAACAGAAATGAGATTCTTATAAAATACAGGGTAAAAAAAAAAAGAAGATAGAAAACAGTTGCAAGAATTGCTAGTTTATTCATTACTGTTGCATGTTATCATCAGAATTACACATTCAAAGCTCTGCTGGTCTTTCCCTGTAGCCATGTATCTCATGCATTCTTTTCAGATTTAACATGCTATGAATTTTTTATTCCTTCACAAGCTGCTCCGTGACCCCTCTCAGCATTGTGTAGGTGGATCCTACAGTTATTGTGTCTGTTTAGCAGAGAGCCTGAGAGGCAGACATCCACAGACTGCCGTTACATAAACTGAGAAAGGAGATGTCGTCTCCTCCGAGCAGCGACCCGGTCAGGCTGAGCTACTACTAAATCTGTTAACCCAGATACCCGGCCGGTTGTAGCACACTGCCTTACTTTGCACCTGCTGGTGAGCTGAGGGGGATGCTGGAGGAACAGATGACAGAGAGGAGGCAGGGAGTCTTTGAAAAAATTGTCAATTTTTTCTCCTCCTTGGCATGATTCAAGAGTTTCTCTGCCACTTCATGGGAGAACATTTTTGTCTGCTTAAATCGTTGTAATGCACCAGAGAAGGGAGAGATTAATGATAGAGCCAAAAGCTTTTTGATTTTATTTGACGTCTTCTTCTCCTTACAGCTGGTGGAGTGTAGGGTCTCAGGATCACCCCACTGTGGGATGGCATGGCCTTGTGACCCTTTCTCATGAAGCATCTGCTGAAATGTGTCTAAATAAAACTGTATAGCTGCCACAGCAGTCTCTCAGCCACAATGGTGGAGCCTAAACAATGATGTTGTTGAATTTCCCCCCATAATTCAATAAAGTATCCCATTATTGTCAGCTTTATGACAAGTTTCGTGTTTCTGGGAAGAAACTGATATCAGATTGTTAGGTGATACGAGCCCAATGTCATGGAAAGACACAGAGGCTTTTGTTGTGAGACAGCTGTGTGACAAGGTTTCTTTATTGGAAAATCACATCAATGAGGTTGAAGATTGCATGTTTCCTTCTTTATATTTGGTGTGTGCGTGCTGGTTTAAACATCACGTTATGGTGAAGATCTTGTCTTTTTTTCTTTTGCTTCAGCCTCCTCACAGTGGAAAGAAGAAAACATTTTTATCAGCATCATCTGACACTTGAAGTAGCCAAAAAATGATAAAACACCTCAGTTTAACTGGAGCAACACAAGATTCTTTCCCGAATTTTAGGTTTCAAATAGATATGGGATTTATTAAGTACTTCCTTACATGCTTCCACTACAGCATTTGTTGTGCATTCTTGCAGATGTTGACAGAAACTATTATTAAATCAGCCTTTCTGCATCGATATGTATTTAACAAATCCTTTTGGCATTTTGATTCTGCTGTTTATAAAAAGTATTTGATGTCACGATGTCTGCATAAAGACTGTCTGAGTTACTGTGAACTGATTTTCTATAAATTTCCTACATTGTTCTGCACATTCACACCACCTTTATTTGTTTTCAAAGAACTCCCGATCAGACAGAATAACTAAAAATAACACGGTGGATCATCCAATCAGAGACCCTTTGCTTTGATCTACCTGCAGTTTTTAGCTCAGCCCGTCACTGCTTTAACAGTAACTTCTACTTCAGAGTTTTAATGCTTCCACACAGCTGCTGACGTTTCCTTTTTTTTTTCCCCCTGCGTTTTCCTCCTGGATGCATCGTCAATGTTGTTAGTCTCTAAATTTTATACAACTATTACAGCATTTCATAGCAGCTGAAGTTGCTTTTTGTTGTTTTAATTTGGTCTTTTGGGGAAACAACTTCACTTCTAAGACCACGAATGGTTGATTTTTTTTTTTTTTTAATACATTATGCACTAAAAAGAAAAAAAATGTAATCAGATATATAATTGAAGGATGCTTATTAATTAGGTGGAACCATTCATCTCTCCCGTTTCCCTTCAGGTGAACTCATGGAGCGGTTCAATTGAAATCGGAGTGACCGCCCTGGACCCAGCTGCTCTAGACTTCCCCAGCAGCGCCACGGGCCTAAAGGGTGGCTCCTGGATCGTGTCGGGCTGCTCGGTGCTTCGGGACGGCCGCTCTGTCCTGGAGGAGTACGGCCGCGACCTGGACCAGCTGGCCGAGGGCGACCGCGTGGGCATCCAGCGCAACTCCCGAGGGGAGCTCCACCTCTGGGTGAATGAGCAGGACTGCGGGACAGCCGCCAGCGGCTTGCCGCCAAAGCTGTGGGCCGTGGTGGATCTGTACGGCAAGTGCACTCAAGTAACGGTGGTGAGCTGCGAGCCGCCACCGCCCTCCACGGAGAGGGAGAGAGAGACAATAGAGCGGGACGAGGAGGACGACGAAGAGGAGGAGGAAGAAGAAGTTGTCGTGCGTGGGGGTCGAGAGGATGTGGGAATTGCAGCACTAATGAATGTGGCAGCAATGAATGAAATAATGAACGGAGAAGAAGGTAAGGGTCTTTTCCTGAAGGTGTATTTGTTTTTTTTCCATCTTTTATCAAGGACTGGTTTTTATCTCCATATTATTTTTCCTCCTCCTCTGCCAGTGCCTGAGCTTAGCTGCAGTCACAGCAGACCAGACAAGTTTCCCAACAACCTGGAGCCCGACACTGGTAAGAACATCCTCCTCAGATCGGACATCGGTTGTTTTGAAGCATGACCCGCTCTGGTAACGGCTCTCTTCCCGTCTCCAGTCCTGACGGAGCACCAGCTCTTCGACGTCTTCAACAATGCAATAGTATCCTTTTATCGCTCTGAAGATGAGGGCGGAGGAGAAGATGGCGGCGGGGGAGGAAGCGAAGGTGGCGGCGGCGGAGGAGGAAACACCGGAACCGACTCCTCTTCCAGAAATGACCGAGGGAGCAGCAGCGGAGGAGGCTCAACGAACAGTGACAGTGGAACGGGGACAGGAGGAGGAGGCGTTAGTGGAGATAATGGCAATTCTAATAACAGCCCGGCTGGAAATGGAGGAGTGGGACTGGGAGCTGTGACGGGCGGGATGACCACCAACGACGCGCTACTCTTCCACGAGAAGTGCGGCACACTGATCAAACTGAGCAACAACAACAAGACAGCAGAGCGGAGGAGACCACTGGACGAGTTCAACAACGGCGTGGTGATGACCAACCGGCCGCTCCGACACAACGAGATGTTCGAGGTGTTTGTGGTTACGCTACTTATCGCTGGTTTTATCATTAACATCACTGCTGGTGGTTGATTCAAACTGGCCAAACATTTATTTCAGGGCTGCAAACAGAGATTTTATCTGTGTCTTCTTCGTTTCTCAGATTCGCATCGATAAGCTAGTGGACAAATGGTCAGGCTCAATCGAGATCGGTGTGACCACACACAACCCCAACAACCTGGACTATCCTGCAACTATGACCAATTTGCGCTCAGGTAACGCACACGCTGTAACGCGGGGGAATCTGTTTCAGGATAAAACCCAGAAGCTGCTCAATCGTGAAATGATCATTTCTGGATTCTTCGTCAGGTACAATCATGATGAGTGGCTGTGGGATATTAACCAACGGGAAAGGAACCCGCAGGGAATACTGTGAATTTAGCCTTGACGAACTTCAGGTTTGTGGAAACACAAACGCAAACATCTCTTTATGGTTTTCACGACTTGAAGTCTGTTACGATCATATTATGTCATCCAATTCTAGGAAGGGGATCATATAGGGCTGATGCGGAAAGCCAGCGGCGCGCTCCATTTCTACATCAACGGTATTGATCAAGGTGAGGCACATGAAGAGTTATGATGTTATGCATGTAGTGGGCATGTTTTTGCAGCACCTTAACTCCCTCTCCTAACCACGGTGCCCTCCTTTCCCAGGTGTCGCGGCAGCTCAGACACCCGGTGTGGTCTACGGAGTGGTAGATCTCTATGGCATGGCCGTCAAAGTCACCATAGTCCACAATCACAACCACAGTGACCGCCTCAGACGTAACAATGCCATCATGAGGGCTCTGTCGCCCGATGTCGGACGACCCCGGCCAGCTCTCTCGCTAACTCCAGACATAGACGGACCCGACCGTCTGCTCTTTCACCCCAACTGTGGCCAGAAAGCTGCCATCATCTGCGATGGCAGGACGGCGCTACGGCCTCAGTGAGTCCTCCTCCCTTCTACCGGGTTATATTGATATGATCGTTGCCTTTTTAAAATGAAGGTATTTTCTTTCTGCTTATATTTTCTAACTTTATAAATTCTCACATCAGTTTTAGTGATTAGTATTTTTAGCTATCTAAAAGCTTAGAAAGGCTTCAAACGGGTAGGATGTGGAAGAGAAAAGAGCAGAAAGCATTGATTAGAGTAAAAGTGTATGATGTATTATGTGTAGAAACGTTCTCCATTTTAAACACAGCTGTAAGTGACCAATGCCGTTTTTTTTTTTACAGTGCTACCGATGACTTCAACCACGGTGTGGTCCTGAGCAGCCGGCCGCTGCGCTCCAACGAGGTGTTCCAGGTTCGCATCGACAAGATGGTTGACAAGTGGGCGGGTTCCATTGAAATTGGTGTTACAACGCACAACCCTGCTTACCTGCAACTGCCCTCCACCATGACAAACTTGCGCTCAGGTAAGACGTAGAAGACATTTTGTACCCTGCAGTATTTTTGCTCTACCAGAAGGGCCTGATCAGGATTTTTGGGGATGTTTTCCAGGGACATGGATGATGACAGGGAATGGTGTGATGCACAATGGAACCACAATCCTAGATGAGTATGGCCACAACTTGGACCGACTCAAAGTAAGATGTTTTCTAGGCTCATTAGTAATGTCTGTCATCCCCTTTTTAGTCCTTTCTTTCTTTATTTATCTGCCCTTTTTACCCACCTGCAGGCAGGCGACACAGTCGGAGTGGTGAGGAAAGAAGACGGCAGCCTCCATTTTTTTGTAAACGGCGTGGCGCAGGGCCCGGCTGCCTGGAATGTCCCCCCCAGCGTCTACGCTGTGGTCGATCTCTACGGGCAAGCTGCCCAGGCCACTATCATGGACGACATGGGTGAGAACCAGAGGAGAAGGAAAACGTGATAATTCATCGCAGATCCCACTTAATGGGGAATTCTGAGCAGCGTTTTTCTCGTTTGTCATTCTCTTAGTGGACCTCCCCCCACTTCCTGAGGACAGCTCGGAGGGGCCTACTGCCATGTCCCCTGGGAGTCCCTGCTCAGTAGCCGGGATCACCACAACCACCGACCTGCGTTTCCACCAGCTGCACGGCACCAACGCCGTCATCACCAACGGGGGGCGCACCTCCCTGCGTCAGAACTGCCGCAGCGAGTTCAACGATGCTATTGTCATTTCCAACAGGTCAAATAAATGATGCTGGGGTTACTTGAAGTGGTCATCCTTCCATGTTCAGATTTTACTACATCTGTCTTAAAGAGGGATGGGAATATAATGTGAATCCTAAAATAATGAGAACAAGTAGTTTGAACTTGCCACTTCTATGTGCACAGGTGCCTTCGGGATGGAGAGCTGTTTGAAATTGTTATTCAGAAAATGGTGGATCGCTGGTCGGGTTCAATAGAAGCAGGTGAGGTGGCCGTATTGTGTTTACTTTGAAACAAGCTGCTTGTGATTTCCCTTGATGCTTCCTTACATTTATACCTGTGTTTCCAGGAGTGACGGCCATCAAGCCAGAGGAGCTTGAATTTCCAAACACAATGACTGACATTGACTATGACACTTGGATGCTAAGGTATTGCTGCTTGAAAAATACTTTTCCCTAATATTTTGCAGTTTAAACCAAGTTTAACAGTGTATGTACCTGTGTCACATAAACCCTACACCACAGAACCCAGTGCAGATCTAGATCTGAGCATTTTGCATGTTTTCACAGTGGAACGGCCATCATGCAGGACGGCAACACAATGCGCAACAATTATGGTTGTGATCTGGACTCTTTGACCACGGGCTCACGGATCGGCATGATGCGTTCAGCCAGCGGCGACCTCCACTATTACATCAACGGCGTGGATCAAGGTGTCGCCTGCACTGGTCTGCCACCAGGTAGAAAACCGTCCATAGTGGGCGCAGCAACAAACTGTTCAAATACTATCAGCTTAATTTGCGTACTTGTGTATGATCGGTGTGGTTGAACGACAGATATTTCTGTTTTTCAGAAGTGTTTGCTGTGATCGATCTGTATGGCCAGTGCGTTCAGGTGTCTATCACCAGCTCCTCGGGCCCCCTGGACAACAGCCTCTGTACCAGCAATGTCACAGAGAAGAGCTTCCCCATCCACTCACCAGGTACGCATCTGGTTTGACTGTTTTTTGTTTTTTGTTATGCTTCATGAAACACCCAGAAGTTAAAAGAAAGCAAGAAAATGACCAGCTGTTCTCAGAGCTACATTTTCCATCCTCTTTGTGTGTGTGTAGTCGCAGGTGTTGCCCATCGGCTTCACGGTAAACACGGTAAAAACGTGGTGCTGCTCGGCGAGGGCTGTCAGGCTGTCAGAGTCGGCGGTTACGCTCACGGCATCATGTTCAGCGCGAAGGAACTCAAAGCAGACGAGCTGTTTGAGGTAAGCAAAGGCTCACGGCTACCACATTGACAGTAATACACCGTAAGCGCAAGTATTAGGAGGTAGTTGTCTGTGTTTCTCCGCAGGTGAGGATTGATGAAGTGGATGAGCAGTGGTGCGGTTCACTGCACATCGGTCTGACCACGCTGGCACCTCCCGAGCTGCCATCCTGCCCGCTGTCAGGCCTCTCCCCCTCCCTTCCGCAGCTCCGCACCAAGGTCACCTGGCTGCTCTGTGGCTCTGAGGTCCGTCGCAACGGAGTCCTGCAGCGCCAGAACTACGGCTGCTCACTGGACCGGCTGACGGTGAGCCACATCCCTCTTCTGCTGAGTGCGACATGCGGTTGTGACCAGATGAAAACCTCAGCACTGCAGCTCCTCAAGGATGCTAGCTGGATTTACAATAAATACATAGGCCGGATAGCTTAAACCAGTGGTTCAAAGCTCTGAACTAGCGTCTCCGAGGAGTGAAGAAAAAAATAAGCCCATTTTAATCCTTCAGTCACAACCTTTTTATCTTTTCAGTTTGGATTTAATTTTCTTGAACATTTTATAAAAACAATTGTTTTTCTGTGGAATTAGGACATAACAACTGCCTTTGTAAATGCATCGAATCATAAGTCTGTTATCATCTGCTATTTACTGTATGATGAGAAATGGCAGACATTATCATATAATAATACTTACTCTGAGACTCTCAACTCTCTCAAAATCATTTGCTATGATTTTTTAAAAATTTTGATTGAGTTGTAACTGAGGATTTAAAAGATAGTTATTCCTTGTGTCTTTTGAGGTATGTGATCAGTGAACACATTTACATAATAACCAGGGAGGAAAAAAATGAATTACTGTGTTAGCCTGATTAGAAACTAAGCTTTTAACCTATCTCTGCAGCCACAAGGTCTATTTGAATGCTTTTGAAGTCATAGTAAAGCGAACACCTGTAATGTCAGTATATGTGTTAGTGGTGAAGAATAGAAATGTATCAGTCTCACCTTAAACAGAAAAAAAAACACTTAAAGGGTGATTATGATTATCACTTCAGAATGATGCAGCCGAAGCTCTAACCTTTCTCAAATCATAGTACAATATGTGAACGTTATTTCTGCAAAGGCCAACTCTGATAAAGTGAAGCTGAACAAAATTTAGGGAGGTTTTAGTACAGACGGTTTAGGCAAAGTCTCCAAAATGGGCATTTTGGTGCAGTTTTGCACAATCTGTTTCTTCATGTTTCCAATGTGTGGGAAACTCAGGTTTTAAAAAGTTACAATACATGCAAATGTGTTAGTCCACCCAAAGTCCAACCAAAACAAGCAGGCCAAAACCAGGTGACATGGTAAGAGGTTTAATCATTACTGCATAGATCCAGTCAATTAGACTCAAATGGGTTTAGGTGCTCTGCTTGTGCTCCAAAGTTCGGTAGTTTTGCTTCTTTTTGTAAAAAACAGTAAAGCATAAGTGTTTGTTGATACAGCTA
>JBBBVU010000005.1:10712885-10727092 GCA_037177055.1 Atherinosoma microstoma
GCTTGTGCTCCAAAGTTCGGTAGTTTTGCTTCTTTTTGTAAAAAACAGTAAAGCATAAGTGTTTGTTGATACAGCTAAAGTCCCTATAAAGCTGCTCTCATTCATTCATGTTGCTTTTGTCAGATGGCTAAACACCTGAGAAATAATAACTGAAAAGTAGTCCATTAAGATTCTATGATAATTTGTGGACACTTAAAGCATTTCTAGAATGCCACTCTGCTTAAATATAATCCTGATTTTATATCTGCATCATTATCTGACAAAAATCCCCATTCAAGTAACTTAGAGATGTGTATGCAGTGAGTTTGGCTACACCTGTATGTACAATGATCTCCCTGAGAGAAAGGTGGAAGCAGAAGAATGTCTTGCATGTATCATCCCACAAGGTTGTTGGTCCAATTACCCATCTCCAGTCGACCTTTAATCATAGCTCAACTTAGCTGTGTAAGTCACTGTTTGTCTGCAGTTTGCAAATAAACATAGCGAGCTTGATTTGACGGCTCATGGAGAGGGGAAGAATGGGCAACAATAACTATTTAAAGAGATGTTTATTGTGTTCTATAGCTTTTTGTGCACATGAAATGTCTGCAAAGTTACAAAACCCAAAGGACTTCTCTCCATAACCAGCCAACACATCTGCATAATGTTCCCCCCGTGGAAGGAATGAGCAGCTGTCAGTCGCTGTTAAACCATTTTTGATCGAGAGCATACTGCGCCCTTCGCAAGTGCTAAAGCAAGCATTAAATGAGAGATGCAGGGGGAATTTAACCATTTCAACACTATAGACCGCTCTTTTGAATAAGTTTCTCCTCTACAGTTTACATCTGTAACTTACATAGATGTGGTCCAGATGTGGTGTTTGGCCGTTCAACAGTACACTACACTTGATGTGATCACCGTTTGAAACGACTGTCAAATAACTACACAGCTGTTCTAAATAGTTTGATTTGCTAAGAAAACTTTGGTCATAATGAGTAGTTTGTGTTGTTTACACATCAACACCAGAGATGATCTAAAAGAAGAGACGATTAATGCTGAATGGGTTTTTGCAGGTTGGAAATCGTGTGGGTGTGAAGAGGTGCAACGACGACACTATGCACATCTTCATCGACGGCGAGGACATGGGACCGGCTGCCACTGCTGTAGCTAAAGTACGTACTCTCTCATACCGTCTACACAGCTCAAACCTACACAGCCGTGTGATGCCATTCCCATGTGCCTTCTTTTTTCGCTCTTTGCAGAACGTCTATGCAGTTTTGGACTTGTATGGGCGGATAACAGCCGTTTCCATTGTTAGCTCTTCACTGATGGAGGACACGGAGAGCGTCAAAGCGCCCTCACTCTCCTCAGACAGCTGCAGCGAGGGGGAGGAGGACAGCACTCCAGTCAGAGAGGTAAGAAATGATCAGTCTATGTTGTGGAATTCGATGTTGGAGAGAGAGTCTTCATGCCACCGCCCGTTGCATCCAGGTCGAGAGCGAGCCATGTCCTCTGGTGCCAATGGTCATGGCATTCCTGGAAAACCACGGCAAAAACATCCAATTGTCCAACCAGAATCTGACAGCAGCCCGCGTATCGAGCTACAACCAGGGTCTGCTAGTCACCGCCCAGCCGCTGTCTCGTCAGCAGCTCTTCCAGGTAACTAATTTTCCTGCATTTTATCCCAGAAATAAGATGATGTTATGACATAGCATGTGACATGCCTTTTTTTTTTTTTGCCAACCAGTTTCAGATCGACCGTCTGAACCCGTCTTGGACGTCGTCGCTGTCATTAGGAGTGATCGGCCACTCCCCCGACCGGCTCAACTTTCCCTCCACAGCATGCTGTCTGAAACGCTCTGCCTGGCTGCTGCAGCGAGACTCTGTCTTCCACAACTCCCTCAAGGTACACTCACAAACACACTCTCAGCCATGTTGTTGATTGATTTTGGTCTTGCATGACAGACTTCTCATTAGTACAAGCTTCATTAAGCGATTGATCTTTCTCTGTTCCTTCCTTTTTCTTTCTACATCACTTTCACTTCTCCTCCTTAGATATGTGAGAACTATGGTCCTAATCTTGATACATGCCCAGAAGGGACGGTTCTGGGTCTACTGGTGGATGCCAACAGCTGCCTCCACCTCTACGTTAATGGCATGGACCAGGGCGTTGCAGCACAGGACATCCCTTCACCCTGCTACCCATTCATTGACCTCTATGGCCAGTGTGAACAAGTTAGTACAGAATTCATGAGTCAAGTTTGATTTGTGCCTTAAGAATAACATATACATTGACATATATATATATATATATATATATATATATATAACAACATAAATGTTATGATGGCAGGTTACCATAGTAACAAACAACGTTCCAGCTGTGGGTGCAGAGAGCGGTGAGACCCGCTGCCAGGGAGACATGGAAAAGGCAGACATGGTTGACGGTACAAAATAACTTTCTTTTTTGTCAGTTTTGAGCTCTGCTGCAGTCTGGAAATCCCTGAGCTGTATCCGTTTGTTCACGCAGGAATCAAAGAGAGTGTGTGCTGGACACCCCCTCCAGAGGTCAACCCCAACAAGACCTGTGAATACCAGGCACTGTGCTCCCGCTTCAAAGATCTGCTCACGTTACCAGGTGGGTCCTCATCTTTGGCACCTTTTCTGCTTTTTTTTGTTTTTTTTTGTTACAATCTTCATCTAACGTGATATCATTCATGCTGTTGATTAAGATGGCTACTTCAATGAAGATGCAAAGTACAACTTGTGCTATTGTGAGTCCTGCCACAAGCTCAGGGGTGACGAGGCCTATTACAAAAGAGGAGAACCACCCCGGGACTACGCCCTGCCCTTTGGATGGTGCCGCTTCGCCCTCAGGTGAGAAGATGGCCACTCAGCCAGAACAATGAGGCAATGAATTAAAACTATGCAGCTCAAAGGTATGAGCCACTTTAATATTGCATCAGATTGCTCAATAAAACATGTTCACATGCAGGTCAAACTATTCTTGAGAACTGCTTTATCACACAGTTGGATAGGGATAATGCCATGTTTCTGCCGGGCCTCTGCATGTGCAGGTCTTTATGAGATTGCAGATAAATTTCAGATCTAATAGTGGGCAGATGTTAACCATATGTATAAAGACAAATTTTGCAAAAATGCATCAGTTTTTGTAAAATAGAATGACCTTGTGATTGACGAGCTGCATTGATTCCATGGTTCTCCATCAGCTCCACCATTTAAACCCCATTTCCACCATGGGGTCCAGCTTAGGACGAAATGGTTTGGAGCGGTATATTCTGAAAAATCTACAAGTTGCCAAACACATATCCCGAAGCAAATTAACGAAAGGGGAATGTCCTAAAGTGAGAAGAGATGCAGAGATGATGTCATCTTGTAGCTCAAACAAATTATTTGTAGTTCAGCTACTTGCTGGGAGTCAGCAGCGGTTCTCTGAGGACAAGAACTCCACAGAATGTGTGTCACGAAAAAGCTCCAGAGACCGTTCGCACGAAGAACAAAAAGCTGTAAACTAGCTGAAGTTGACTCTGTGAAAAGGGCAAAACGTTGCTGTGTTATCAAAAGCTTCATGAAATACGTTCCGTGCAGTTCTTGTCCTCAGAACTGCAAATTATTTGTTTGTACTTTAAGATTAGGTCATCATCGCATCTCCTCTGGTTGTTTATAAATTTATACATTTGTTTTATTAGGTATAAATTTGTTTTCAAAATCTAAACGGGTTTTCTAAATGTAATTTTCATTAAACCCAATTTTCATTGGGTTGCTGTGTGTCAAACTCCACCCTTTAGGGTCTTATTGGTAAGCTTGTGAATCCCAACCGAAGGCTCTCAGAAATTATGATGAAAATAAGATTTAGATCGGATATGGCACCCTTCCCGGTTTTTGCCTGTGGCACTGCAAAAAAGAAGCCGGACCCCTTGGTGGAAATGGGGCTTCACATGCAACTTCTTTTGTACAGGATCAAGTCCCACTGTGAGGTTTCTAATGCACTAAAGAAGTGGCACATTGCGTATCATGGCACCAGCGTAGGGGCCCTGCGACGCACACTGGACCACAATCAGCTGCTTCCCGGTAGAACAAATATTAATTTTCTTCATCATGTGATTTTCTAAATTGTTCTTCTGTGTAGTTATTTACCAGCTTTCTCCTGGTTTGCTCTTTTGCTGCTCTCATTTGTTGTCCTCACCCAAATCCCTGAGACTATAAACAGTTTTGTTTTTGCAGGGATGTCGTCCATCTTCTCAGTATCTCCAGTGAAGGCAGAGGGACCGAACAACTACAGCGAGCCCGAAGAGAACAGCGCCCCTGGCAGGGAAGTTCCCAGAGTGCGGCTATCCCCCACCATGCGCTACTCGGGCTTAGAGATCTTTGCTCCCAAAGTGCAGTGAGTCCGTTGAATATATTTTGTGCATGAAGATACCTCAATGCCTCAATTGAATAGTCCATATTAGAACAAACAGGAAATGAAGCTGGAAAATGTAGAAACTGACCGTTCTTCTTCTCCTCATACAGATTTAGGGACCCCCGTTCTCACCGCTGCCACCAGGCTCAGGTGGGATTCCAGGTATGTGTGCGTCCAGGTTCCTATAAGGTAGGCCCTCAGACGCTTGGAAACAGTGAGCCCCTGGATCCTCGCTTCAGCAACTCGGAGATCGAGTGGATTACTAAAGAGCAAGGCGGTACGCTCCTCTACGGACTGCTTATTCGGGTAGAGTGAACGAAGCAACAAATGTGGCATTCGGGTGGAACTAGGGAGGGTCTGTGTGGCGCTCCTCGTACTTGTAATAAACTGACAACCAAATCCAACCCCTGCCTTGAGCAAGAGACTCCTCTGGAATTCAGCTGGTCCTACTGTGGATTGAAAACAATTCAGCATTTTTGGATTTAGCTTTGGTCGTTTGCTCTTGGACTCTTCATGGCCGGGGTCTATGGCGGTTTCAAAGAAACAGACACTGCCTGCACTTTATGTTTTGGACACTCGTGGGCGATTTTTAAACTTCTCATCGACACAACAGGTTTGTTTATTTGCTTCAACCCTGCCCCCCTTTCAACTTATCTTTTTCCACCCTTAGCACTTATTATTTTTTACACACACCACCTCTGCTTGGTCAGTGTTCTCTATTGGGAGGAGCTGTTTCTTGCCAATCTGCACGTTGATAGACTGAAACCTAAAATGAGTGAAACGTGGGCTTAAAGAAAGATAAAAGAAAACCATTTAATTCCAAGAATGAACTCAAGACTATCATGTAATTGTGACTTTTTTTTAAGGGGGGGGAAAAACGGGAGGAAAAAAAAAAACAAAACTGATGTTTACACATGTACCACTGTATGTTGCTGTCCTCTATTTGTCTGGGTTTTGTTTGTTTTTTTATTCATTCAAGCCCAGCTTCACTTGATTCCTCATATGGATCCCACTCACAAGCTTTAAACTGAGGGAAAAACTGGAGTGAAAAATTGCTACTCCTGGAAAAAAATGCTACTGTACCTTTTGGGAATTTATAACAATTAAAGATAAATTTAGCTCCAGCCTTATAAACTGTCACAAGTTAGTGGATGCCACTAAATATTTAAAAATATTTAAATGTAATGAAACGCAAATACATAGTTTTCGGAAGAGTTTGAATATTTTAAACATTTATAGGCCTTTTATCATTTCTGCTAAGGGTCAGATAATGAGATTATTACGCTATCTCATTTATACATGAAATATGAAGTTATAGCCAAGCCGGCTGGCCCCATTCCTGCTCTCCCCAGAAACTAAAAGAAAACTGATAAGCCTCATGCAGGTGACACCAATGCCTTATTTTACACATTTTAAAACAACAATTTATACATTTGCTAGAGAAAACGACATAAACTAGTGTTAAATAATTGTTTTTTCCAGTTTGCGTCAGTCCACTCCCTGTTTCTATGGGAACCATCTGGGCATGTCAGGCGCAAATGCTTTAGCTTGCCCCCAACTGTGCTAACAGCCAGCTAGCTTAGCAGAAAGACTTGGAAACCAATTAAACTCTAACTTAACAATAAAAGGGTTAATACACTTTCAGTACACCAAATTATCACGTCGTTTGTTTGAACCGTTAGTGGAGCGACGTGCCAAAAGAAACATGTGCTTGACTAGTTGAAGGACATGGCATACTGGTAGTAGCTTAGCTTAAAAGTGGTCTGCGAAAAAAAAGCAAAAAGGCGTACACGATCGTGCAAAAGTATGAAACAAAAAGGCATAGTTTCGTTTTCTGTCATCGTTTACACTCCATCCACACCCCTTGACCATGTCTGACACTGTTTACCAGGCTGACTGGCCCTCTACAGGCCCACAGGGAGGAATTACATCAACAGTGAGTTGTTTGCAGCCCACGACCTACGCTGGTGTTTACATGTGAATGTTTTCAATTAGGGCTCTGCAGTTGTTTTACTCCATTATTTGATTTACACTCGTCACAATGTTTAAACGGGCTGTCTTGTCCAGAAACATCCACTTTGATTGTATGTGAGCATTTATTATCAGTCTTGTGGCCAATTTGCTAAAACCTGAAAATTTTTTCAAGGCACAGTTTTGAGTTATTCTTGAAATTTACAGTTAAAGAAGCTCAATCACTTTCTAAGAGCAGCTGTGATCTAACTGATGGGAGATCTACAATGTTTGGCAGAGGAAAAAAAAAAAACTTCCAATCAAAAATGTGAAAAATATTAAATGGGTTATTTACAGCCCAGTGCTGCTTTGTACACTTTATTTTTGTGTTTTTTTTTTTCCGTTGCATTGTACAGGCTGTTACATAACAAATCATATCTTCCTGATTTATAAAAAATAAACTGACAGTATGCACAGAAAGAAAAAATGTGTGGTTTCATGTAGAAAGGCTGGGGAAGAAAAAAAAAAGACCAAACCTGCTGGTGGTTTTGGTTGCTTTCTTTCAGATTTTATTTAAAGTAGGAAAAAAGGAAAAAGTCTGGTCACTGACATGTTATTGCAGTGTTGCACTCAATCACAACTTATCCAAAATGTTGTAGACTAATAACTCATTAAGGCCAATAGTGGGAGATTTCATAGCTTTATACAGAAATAGCAGCTGCTTCCAGGACAGCTCTGTCTGCCATTTACCAACAAACACACATTTATAAAATACAGCCTCAGCCAAGATTTCAGCTACTACTAAGACTAGATAAATGACTTGTTCACTGTTACACAAACATAATGATGCTATGACTGTAGCTGAGTATGTTAGTGTGTCACTGGCTAATTTTCTGCTGTATGATCCTGTTGGGTTGCATAGTCGGCTTCAGTTACTTATCTGTCTTCTACTCTATGAAGTCATTTCTGCACCGGTTTTTATTTTTAAGTTGGACCCTGAGTTTTGTTTTTGTTCTTGCTGTTCTGACAGTTTCTAACAGAGCTGTTTACTCTGGTCCTGCCTTGAAATTAATTTAGACTTTTTTTTTTTTTTAGTAAGATGAGAAGATCAGTACTGTGTCTGTAGGTTTATGAAGCTAAAGTTAGGGGACATTTAGCTTTAAGACTAGAAGGATTGACAAAGAGCTAAATTTAGTGCCATTTGAATATGTTCTTCATTCTTTCTGCATTCAATTGTGCTTAAAACTTTATTTAAAAGCCAATATAAGATATTCCTCTGAATGATCTTCTCATCTTATTCTCAGTGCTACAGAGCATATTTTTCTAAATGCTCATCTACTCCTTTAATACCTCAGATACAAAGCACGTTTAGTTAAACTGGTTGAAATCTGGATCAATAGTGCAGTTTAGCAACAGGGGCGTAAGTCTCAGAACCAGAAAAGGGAACGAGGGGCATCCAAGGTTTTTGCTACAAAATATTAATGTAAAGCACTTGGAGAGCAGAAAAACAATAAACAGCTCTAGATGGTGAGCTGCTTTCTTGCGAGGGAAGATCAAACGTTAAGCAGCAAGTTTGAATGACGAGCTGAGAAGGTAAAAACCTCCAGAAGAACAGCTTCGGGAAGAGAGACAAACGGACAAAGACAATGAAAAAGTTTGGTTCAGCTTCATTCAAATGTACATCTTAACTTCCACACGCACACACGCATACATACATCATTTTTCAAATATGTCAGAAATAAACAAAATCCAAAAAAAAAAAAAAAGTCTCACAGTTTAAAAAAATAGCGAAAAGTTCTTTGTACACTTACACATTACAACTGTTAACATGTTCCCAAATCCTGACACACAACATTCACTCTCAAACGCAAGGTTGCAAGCTACAGTGAGTGCTTTTTTTTATAAAAACAGATGATCACAGTAGTTCAAATTAAATGGCTCCGTTTGAAATAAATAAACAACCTTCATCACAGAACTTCCACATCTTTCAAGTCATCATGAGTTAAAAACAATGTCCACTACAGCAACTGCTTTTGCTCCCAGCTTGGAAATAAATAAATAAAAAGGGATCTACAAAACACTAGTGGGTGAAAACCCTCTCGAGCCCACCAACTCGTACGAACACACAGCACCTTGCCTCACCTGCTGCGCCACGTCCCTTGACTGGAAAGGTGAGCCAACGAGAAACCTCCTTGTAAAAACCACAGTTAAAGAAGCTTAAAGGATCTTCTTGTTTACAAACCTTTCTTGCTTTTATAAAATACTTTTTTTTTTCTTATTTTCTTCTCTTTTTTTTTAGCTTAAAAATCCATGATTGAGCTGTTTCAAATGGATAAGACACCCTCCAAATCTCCTGAAAGCATATCGCTTGAGGTGTATGAGGATAACTTCCTTGGTGCTGTCTGGCTCTACTTCCCTGATTCAGCAAACTGAACTAAAACATTTCTCATGAACTGCAGTGAGGTGACTGAATTTGAGGGGAGAGTTTGGCAGTCTGAGGTAAAAAGGAAAAAAAAAAAAAAGATTACAGTTGTTGAAATGTTTCAGCGAGACTTGCAGAGGCAGAGCGGAACAGCAAAACTATAAGAGAGCACTCCACGTTCTCCGTTTTGTTTTTTCTCTCCGAGGAAGGAGGAGTAAGGGAGACTACAGTAAGAGAGGCGGGTGAGAAAAAAAAGAAGGATAATTCTCCCAGAATTCACTGTGGCTGGTTGTGGGAGAACACTATGGAAAAGAGAGACAAAAGCAGACACTAAAGAGACGAGAGGGAAGAAGGGGAGTAAATCGAGCAGCAATTTGAGATTTGTTTCGTCTCTCGTCATCTACTTTACAGAATTTTTGTTTGTTTTTGTGTTTCTCCACAAGCGACTTCAGAACTTCTTGGGACCCCAGGCCGACGTTTGCTTCGGGGCCACTCCTGTCCCAAACGTGGGGAAGTCTTCTGCACTGCTCATGTCAGGAGCCTGGAACAAACCAACAAAGCATCTCATAATGTGCAACATCTTTTGCTTCCCCTAAAACAAACTTAAAAGTTCCTCTGTAATTAATCTACAATGCCAACCTCATTTCTTTCCTAACATTTATTAGATGAGTACAAAAAAAAGTAAATCAGCACATCCTACCTTGTTTCCTGCTGCGTTCCAGGGGGCGTCCCGCACCACAAAGCCTTTAGCTGGACCCCCACTACTATCATCTGCTCCTCCTGCTCCTCCTCCCCCTCCATAGCGGGATGGAGGCTTCATGTATGCAGCCAAGGTCTCCGTCTCTGTCACACTGAGCATCTGAAAGACACGGTGGAAGGAGAGGAGAGAACTGCTTTTTAAACAGCCTTTTCACATGTAGAAGTTTTTAGTCATCACCTCCATCACAAAGCTTTGCTCTCATCATGACATGACAGATTCCACCACAGAGTCACAGTTTGGCCAAACTGACTTTATGTTTTACTATAATAGCTTTTTAACTACATATATTCAGGTAGCAGTAATATAATGAACATGAACTGGTCAGTAGTGGATGCTTTCCAACATAAAGAAAAACCTCTAAGAGTAAATACAGATTACATTTATCATAAATTGCCAACTGTTTATAAGACTCAGAAACAGAGAAAGCAGATTAGAGATAAAAGCCAGAGCAGTTGTGGAGGGGCACGGTCTGGGCAGATGTAAGATCAACCTGCAGCTGAATGATAAAAAGAAACTATGTAGGGAAGTATAGCAATGAGGTCTGAAACAGTATCTGCGAAGCATTTGGAGGCAGTTTAATGGCATTAATGTGTCACTGGTAACTAGTGTTTATGGGTCATGTACCAGAAGATACAAGCAGATCAAATGCTAAAAGTTTGTTTACACAGAGCCAAATACAGCTCAACTCAACACTTAACATAGACACAAGTGCAGATATAATAAATAAGTAAATAGATTAATAGTATGTAAATAGTAAATCATGTCAATAATTTACATGTACTTTACAGAATCGTTTAATGAAGGCTATCAAAAATGTCTCTCAATCATGGGGTAAAATAGCTCAAGACTTAACCTAGTCCTGATTAAACTAAGCTGATTTCTTGGAGGAGGATAAGAGCTACTCCAGGATTCAACTGAGGTTTAACTTAAACCTCACAGGATTCAAGTTAAACTTCAGATCAAGTTGTTTTTAATACCTTACACTTTTGTCCAAACCAATAAGAGGCTACACTGTCATCACTGCAGCAGCTCTTCTACAAAACTACCTGAAACAACTCTTTATATTTATTTGTTTTATTTCAAGGTGAAAGTCAGATGGAAAAATGCAATAAAATAAGTGCACATTAAAATATAAATGTTTCACTCTAGATTGTAATCACTGGTAGTCACTGGTATATTTGTGTCAGTAAACCATCAAACTGGTTATTTTTTGTAGTGTCTCAGTCAGGCAGTTATTTGTATATTCTTTGGCAACCCATTAATTTCAGAAAATAGCAATACAAGTGATAAAGCTGAGTTTAAGCAAAGTTATTTTATTGTTGTCATAGATGGATGTTTGTTGCCACTGGGTTAAGCGTAGATGGATTTCCATCTGGTCTTTTTCTTGGATTTAACAGCAGATGTTTGCTGTTAAGCTTTCATTATTGTCTGTCTTAAGGCGATCATCTTTTTAAAAAAAAGTTTTTCAGCTCAATATAGTTTCATCATGATCTTTTCTGCGGCCATTATTTTCCTTGGGTTTGCTTCTCCAGCTCAATACGATTTTTCTGGGTCCTCTCCATTTTTTAGAGGCAACCTCAATTCTGCTAACACAGTTGAGCCCATGTGCTTTTAAATTTATCCTATTTCCTTCAGTTTAATTATTTTCATTTTCTAAGCTGTAACTAGCTAAAGGTTGGATTAATGACTATACTTGGTTTAATTTAATCCTTGTCTGGAAAACCTTGGTCAAGAGGTTATAATAAGTGAAATGTCCTTATACTGCAGCTCTATATCCAAACATACCTCAAGATCTAAGACATATTGGCGTAAGGCATATCACATGTTTTTATTTATTCTAAAACTACAAGTTTTTATCTCTCCGTGGTTTCCTGGAGCGGATGCTGCCAAAGTGTTTGACTTTAAGAGCCGGCCTGCTGTAACTAGACTCTTGGATAACTTTGTAATACTATGAGCTCACATATTCTTCCTCCAGGTTGAGTAGGTGATCAATGGCGGCGTCGACAGTCTCAGGAAGGCCAGTTACTGTCACTTTGTCCGGCTCGTCAGAGCCCGGCTGAGGGAACCGGATATCCACCTGGATCACCAGAGGACAGATTGGAATGAGTGAAGATCAAACTCGCTGTATATTTTCTCACGCAGCACAAATGAATTATGATTCAGTGTCATCTCTAACCTTGAACTCCTCCATCAGCTTGCGGATGGCTTTGCCCCGGGCACCGATGATGCGAGCGTGGGTTCTCGGGTCTAGATGAACGTCTTGGCTCACCATCTCCTGCAACTCAGCAACCAGCTGTTGGATGGCTTGACGTGCCTCTTCCACATTACGCTCGTACCCCGAGATCACAATCAGATCCTTCAAAGCGGGGGAAGAGAAGAAGAAACTTAGAAAATCTAAAACGTTAAATCTATCAGAGACAACAGGCAAAATACAAACTTGATTTTCCCATTAATTGAAAGACCAAGTTCATGAAAAACCCACACACCTGCTGCTCGTCTCCTTTGTCGGGGAACTGGATGTTTACATCGTGGTCTTTTCTGATCTGAGAGATGACCGCCCCTTTGCGGCCAATAATCTTAGGATGAAATTTGGGTTCTACAGACATAGTAACTTTGAAACTCCGCAGGGCCTGACAAGAGACACAAATCACATTTCATGTCGTGTTTTGTATGAAAAAAAAAAAATCATGGGAGAAAATCATGCTAAATCTTAACTGCTATTGATAAATTATTTTGGGAGTTGGTGACATAATCCAATGAGTTGCAAGTCAACCTGCTTACAAACAAAACAACACTTTGTAACTCCATCAATGCTGCAACTGACTCAATAGCTGCATTTGGATCACTTTTTTATCCCATCGAACATCCAATCAGAATAAAAATGCAAGAGTTAAGGATTATGGAGCATCTCAATGGTTGGAAGGCTCAAAATAAAAACTTTAAATTAAAATTCCTTTGTGTCTTCTTCTGAATTAGCATCCATAGTGTATGTCAGAAGCGTCAAAATAGTATTAAATCCTCCCATCAAGCGAACACACAACCGATCAGATTTAGTGTTGATGTAAGCATGTCGACTGGAATCTCTGATCGGACTGATTTCAGATCAGATGGATGTAATATCTGTCCATGTAAACACAGCTAATAAAACATATTATTAGATTGTCCATAGTGTAATTTTATGAGTGTGTGAAACAAGGCTGAAACTTGTGTGCGAAAAGCAGATGTGAAGATAACATGATTTTGTGTCGTGTGTATTTGTACCCTGTCTTCCTGCTCAGCCTGAAGTTCTTTGACCCTCTCCAGCAAACCCTGTTTGGCTCGCTCCACATGAGCTACCAGGCCCGTCACCTTGATCACATCCAGTTGTTTCTCAGGTTGCGGCACCCAGATGTTCACCTGCACAAGCAAACCCACACTGGTGTTTATTATCAAATTTTTTCACAGTAGAACTGACAAAAACTAATCACAGTAACAGTAAGGGCAGCCGATTATCGGATCTTTGATACAAAAACACTTGGTGAGCAGAGTTGATAAAAGAACTACACAGTGCCAGCTAACCTCGTATTCTTCCATCATCTTCCGGATTCCACTGCCCTTTTGACCAATGATGTAGCGATGCAGCTCATAAGATACTTCAACTTCCTCTGTTATGGGCACCAAAGCCTGCAGAAGGAGCAAGAAGGAGACAGAAGAGTGTGCATTCAAACGTATAACTAAATGTCCGAAAGTATCAGGCTTCAAACTGAACTGAAGTGGTCCCTACCAGAAGGGCTGATTTTGCCAGTTCACACTTCTCTGCATGTCCAGAGATGGTGATAACGTCACACTTGCGGGGGGAAAACTCTGCCTCTGGACTGACCTCACCGTTCTCCTGTAGCGAAGCCTCCTGACCTGCAAGTTTATTACAGAAAAAGCAATGATTGCATTGTCTTTTTACGCAATCTCAGAAGAAAATACTGACAAGTGACAAGATCAGATGAACATATTAAATAAACAATCATCTGAACAATAAATGAACAATAATGAACATATTGAATTTGCTGGTAAGAAGTTAAACTTGGGAGAGATCTGAGTGATTTGAAAATAAACTGCAACAGCATTATTACAGCAGCAGTAGTGTTCCAGCTGCAGATACACAACTTGATGTTGTTTTGTTTCTAACCTGCAGCGCTGTCGTCTCTCTCGGGGAACTTAATTTGGACCTCGTTCTCCCTGGTGATGTGCTGGATGCGGCAGCCTTTAGGCCCCATGATGGCTCGGTGGTAGCGCTGAGGGATGGCGACCTCCACGGTCACCTGGGACTCCTGTTCAAGTAAGGAAGAAGAAACAACAGAAATCCTGTTGAGGAAGATTATTGGCATCATTTCAGGTTGTAAAGTCAATGAGAACAATAGATTTGATTCCTTCATGCTGCTTTTACATTCAAAATTTGGTTTGATCTCAACAAAAACTGTTTATTTTATTTAAGGCAAGGCAAGGCAGGTTTATTTGTATAGCACATTTCATGTACAGGACAATTCGAGGTGCTTTACATACAAACATTAGAAACATTAAAGCGGGGTGCAGAAAGCATTAAGAAGAATTAAAAACAAAATAAACAAAAGTGAATAAAGAAAGAAAGAAACCCTCAGTGAAAATATGACTTTTTATCATAAAAGGCTGAAAATAGAAAA
>JBBBVU010000005.1:10727192-10744427 GCA_037177055.1 Atherinosoma microstoma
TGTCTACAGTAACGAACAGGGCTCGAGCATTATTGCGGTTCTTGGCAATTATGTCAGAAAAGAATGATTGTCTTGCATTTCTCAGCTCCAGGTTATAAATCCTTAGTCTCTCTTTATTGAAGTGAAGCCTTTTAAAAGCACTAAACATCTATCTGATTGCCGTTTCTGTCTGATGTTTAGACTTTGCCATTTCTCTGGGCCACATCCCTGACTTAGTTTTTTGGAGTTTTTTTCTTAACTCAATTTAGCGTTGACCTGGTCATAGATATTGATCTATACAGGAATCTTCTGCCAGAGGTGTTCCATCTTTAAGAACAAAGTCTTTTCTTGTCTCACCAGGTCCTCTATAATCTCCTGAATGCGCTTCTTTGCCGCCTCAACACAATCCTTTGCTCCCTTAAGAGTGACCCTCTGGCTGTTGGCTCCGGTACGAGGGAAGCTCACAGCCACGCCGCCGTACTCCTCCGCCAGCTCCCGCAGCACCTGACCTCTTCGACATACAAAGTGGCGGTGGTGGCGAACATCTACCTCCATGCTGTCCTCCACCACATCATCCTGGAAGGGAAATGGCAAGCTCAGAGTAACATTTTGGTTACAGACAACCTTCACCTCACAGAAGTTTATATCTATTCAATCTGATTGCACTTCATGTTTGTTAAATGACCAAATAAACCCTCAAAGAAACCTGAACTGCAATTCAACAACCAAAAACTGTGATTAGGTTTGGTAAATAACAGAGGACAATAAATATAACATATAAATGAGAGAGCAGGTCCAGTGTGGCGGTAGTTACCAGGTTTTTGACCAAGCTTTCCAGTTCTTTCTGGGCCAGACGAACTGCTTCCTCTTTCCCTACGATAGTGATGAGCTCCTGTTCCGTGTCATCAGGTGACGGGAAGATGATGCGGGCCCCCGTCCTGTCCCGCACACGCCGAATGTTGGCCCCGCCTCGTCCAATCAAGAACTTATGGTACTCCGGTTTGGCCTGAAGCTCAGCAGTGAAGTTGTTGACTTGCTGAAATGCAGGAAGGAAAGATAAAAAGAGGACAGGAAGGGGATGTGTCAGCAGCTCACCTCTACTCTCTGCTCTCTCTTTGAGTCCATCCCCAGAAAACATTCTTTGAACTTTTCCCGTCCCACTCCCACCAACCTTCTCTTCGGCCAGCTGCAGCAGCTGTTTCTTGGCTTTCTCCACTTCACCAGCAGGCCCTCTGATGGTGACCTTGTCTGAGCCAGAGCCCTCCGAGGGGAAATGGATGTGCACACCACCGCAGTCTTCCATGATGGAGCGCACGAGGCAGCCTTTGGAGCCGATCAGAGAGTTGTGCAGCTTGGCTGGTATGGAGACTTCTGTCTCCTTAATGTTCGCCTGAAGAGATGATGCAGACAAGATGAGAGTTAAAAGGTAAAGTATACTTTTGAAAAAGAAGAAAAAAGAAGCCTAATTAGGTATTTATTCTCCAAAATGTGCAGGCAGCAATAAATAAGAAAGCCACTCGTGTTCAGTGTCTCACCAGTTCTCTCTGGATGGCAAGGATTCGATCTCTGGCAGCCTCACAGTTGCTCTTCTTGCCTGTGATAACGATCATCTCAGAGTTACTGTTCTCTGTTGGCAGGTCAATTTTGGTGTTGGTCTCCTCCCGGATCTGGGAAGTATAAACATCTGCTATTTCTCTCCATCGTTGACATGACATTGATGTAATAAATCTGATCTATATCATAATTACTTTCCTCACATTTTTTGAAAAGTCTCACCTTTTTGATGTTTGCGCCGCCCTTTCCAATTATATTCTTATGAAATTGCTTAAAGATGGGAACGGAGAGCGAGAAGCTATTCTCAATCTGCAAAAGAGAGAAAGCCGCTGTGAAGCTGACCACAGCAGAGAAGAGCTGTGGATGAAGTGGCAAAGGAAATGGAAATGGTGGATCATACCAGGTCTGCAATGATTTTTTGCAGGAACTTGGCACATTTTTCCACCTCGTTCTTCGGCCCTCTCAGCTGGACGATGTCGCTCTTCTGCGACGGGTCGGGAAAATTGATAATGACCTAAAATTCAATGAGAGAATACAGGTTAAAACAAACTGGGTCTGAATGTAAATGAATGGATTTTACAGTAATGACAAAGTAATAAATGAATTTGCTTGGTCAGAGAGAGAAATCTCACGTCAGGAAATTTGTCCCGCACTTCCTTGATCTTTTCTCCCTTCTGTCCAATGATTGTCCGATGGAACTTCTGCTCTACGATCATGTCTTTGGTGCGCTCATTTTCCTGGAAATGTGAAAAACATTTGTTTGGTTTTTTTTAACTTTATTTCAATTAGTACAATTAAACAAACAATTTAGCCAACGTAAACTTTAACCCCCATTCTCACCATTCTCTGGACCATCTCAATGAGCTCTCTGCGTGCCAGCTGCACTCCTTTAGGGTCTCCTTCGATCCGGACTAGGCTGCTTCTCTCCGAGTCCTGTGGGATCCTGACTGACACTTTGTACTGCTCCTTGATCCGATTGACTGTTAGAAAAGAGGAATGTTGTGACAGATCAGGTTAAAAAAAAATTGCCCCAAAAAAACCATGCCCATCACACCGGCTTCCTCCACATCTGATAGGTATCTGGCAGTACAAACCATCAATTATGAAGAAATCAGGCTTTATAGAGGAAAAATTGTTTTAAAAAGTTTGTCAAAATCCAATTCAGAACACTCAAACAAATTATTTATGACACTTATGACTAACTGTATTAAACAAAAGATCATAAAAAAGATACAGATATAGGAATATCAGTGTTTACTGTCTGAAGGCACACTTGTCCCTATTTACCATTGCATTACTCTTAAAAAAACCTATAAAACATTAATGGGATGTATGTCTCTATTTCTAGGTATGATAGAACAGGTAGATGACAAATTTTCAACTTTGAGGAATCAAAAATGCATCCAATTGCTTCTTTATCATAAGGTACTTTTAAAGCTGGTCCCACTGGCATTTGAACTTATGACCCGAGCAGAGTTGGGCAACTTTTTTTCAGATGCAATGAGCAGAACACAAATCCACTCACTGTTGGCTCCATTCTTTCCAATGAGGTGTCGGTGGAAACGCTGATCTATGATGACTTCGGTGTAGTCCATCCTCACCAGCTGGACAAAGAGGTAGACAGGCAGGTTAAAGATTTGTTATCTTTTTAGAAACAGTCTCAAGCAATATAGCATGAAATCTGTAACTCTGCTGACTCTTCACTGTCTCTCAGCACCAATGGGAGTGAACTTCCAGATCTCCCATAAAATTGGACAACATTTTTCAACTACCTTGAAATATGTGAAATATTAAATACTGCCTGTAGTATGTATTTTATCTACAACAAATCCTCATATTGTAGCAATTGTTCACTGCAGGTCTGTATATAGCTATATTTCTCAGTGAAGCCATGCATACAAAAGCATTCAAAAACCAACACAATCATTTAAAAAAAGCCACCTAAAACCTTTATCTCTCAGTGCATAGATAGGAAATCAAACTACTTGAGAGGTGAAACCCTAGATTTTTATTGCAAATTAATGACGTTGTCCTTTAAACATACATTACTATTTTCTTCTTTTTTTTAAACACAGTTTCTATAAGCAAATGTGTTTTGAAAGAAATGACACGTTGCATGAAAAAGGAGACAAATATGCATATGTCGCATCAAGTCCTTATTAAATACTTTGAATCCTAAGCAAATATCAGCAGGTGCTCATTATGCTGTGATTACATTAAACACTTCATCGTCTCTGTAGCTGCACTTTCGGGACTAATGAAACTGCCTCACTTCGAATGTGTTAATTCCCACTCAGATGAGCCAAGAAGTCCACAGGAATGAATCAGTGAACCATCTGTGAATGTCCCTAATGAATCAGGAAGATCAATTACATGTAATTCAAACAGCATCTCTTATACGTTCCTACCAGTATGAAAATGGTCAGGTGTGAAAAGACAACTAAAACAACTTGGTCTTTTAAAAGTCAACAAACAAATCGCGAATTTCAGAAGCCCAAAATGATGTTTAAAGTTCTACTTTTAATGTAACAGAAAGAAGAAGAAAAAAGTAATTTAGGTTTAATAATTATTCTATACAGCAAAAAATTGTATCTATATATATTGTGGTATGTGGCAAAGTGTCCTTGACTTTACTTTTGGGTGTGTGAGAGAGATGGTGTGTGTATACTCACCAGGTCTTTGATAATCTCTTGTATCTGGGCCTGAGCCTGCTCCACCTCCTCTGTTGGCCCCTCCAGACTGATGCGCTCCTCGCCGTCTGTAAACTCTATGTGAACCTGCACATAGGAAAAAATACAACCCAGTTAAAGTCCCAGTTAAAGACTCGTGATGTCTGACTTCTAACAAGGTGACCATACCCCTCCTCTCTCCTTACCCGTGGTAGCTGCTGTGTTATCCGCCCTATGTTCTGTCCTTTCTTGCCAATGATGAAACGATGTAGCCAAGCTGGAGCACTCACCTCCACCACCATCACACTCTTAGCCTGTACAGGCACAAAATAAGCCACTGTGAAAACCAGGTTTCCATTAACACATTAACACATTAACACACTTACACACGTCTCGACAATCATTCATTAGCACTTAGTCTCGTTAGTATAATAACAATGGATCAAATTACAGCGTGTAATGTGAGAATGGCTGCTTGCAGTGACACAAACACACCACAAACACCCTGTCTCAGTCTGCTTCTACTCTCTGCTCCTCCTCTTTTTCCTCACCTTGGCATAAACTTGTGTGAGTGCAGGTCCCAGTTTGTCAGGCTCCCCTCTCAGAATGATGGTTTCTGAGCTGGAGTCTAGTGGGGGCATCTCCACCGACACCCCAGTAGCCTCCAGAATCTCCTGCAGGGTGTTGCCCTTTGGACCTATGATGTACTTATGCTGAGATTTCTTCACCTCCACCGAGATGGTCGTGGTCTTCCTCTTCTGCAGCGTGGACAAAGACGAGATTGTGATTGATGAGTTGCACGC
Organism: Atherinosoma microstoma; assembly: GCA_037177055.1. Taxonomy (NCBI): domain Eukaryota; kingdom Metazoa; phylum Chordata; class Actinopteri; order Atheriniformes; family Atherinidae; genus Atherinosoma; species Atherinosoma microstoma. The sequence goes on from JBBBVU010000005.1 coordinate 10,732,198, forward strand.
AGAAGGCAATGGTAGACAGAGCGAGGGAAAAAACCGAGGAGCGCCGTGAGGAATAGATGAGAAAACAAAAGGAGACAGAAAGAGAGATGAAAAACAGGAAACAGGAAGGAGGTAGAGAGAAGTTGGAATGAACAGAGAGACAGCGCAAAAGAAAGAAACAAGGAAGTCTGTGGTCAAAGAGGTGAGCATAGATGCTGAAGAAAGTGACTGTGGCTGGAAGTGTGAAGACAGCAGAGGTTACATTTGATTCTTTTGCTCGTAATTATGCACTAAATTACATTATCATCCTCATCCTGTTCTCTGGTGAAATCCAATTTTCTCTCTGCATCATCTCCAGCTTTCACATCAATCATCTAAAGAACATAAACTCACATTTTCCTCTCTGTGTTGTACCCATCCATCTTCAGTGATGGGAATAACGGCGTTAGAATAAACGCCGTCACTAACGGCGTTACTTTTTTCAGTAACGGGTAATCTAACTAATTACTCTTCCCATCGTTACAACGCCGTTAGCGTTACTGACGTTCACTGACAGCGCGTTACTTTTGTAAGATGAGATTCATTTTTGTTTTGGGTGAACCGAAGTTTCACATTTGTTGGGACTATATTGTGCTGCTGCTGCCGTAGTGAAGAGGAGGCGGAGGGATACAGTTGAATACACTGGAGAATACACTCGAGTAGAAGCAGCGGTGTTCTGTTGTGAGCCGGTGCTAGCTAAGAATAAAGCAGCATCACATTTTCGAGCCAAAAGTTGTCTGTAGAAGACGCAATATAGCGTTTCATTATGATTCTGTTCACTTAAGCCGTTTTTACCGCTGTTGTTGATTTACTGAGGAGTAAAATGTCAGGGGAGATGTGGGTAAGTCAGTGTGCACAGCCGAACACACACAAACACACAAGGAGGAAGAGACACGAAGTCACATCCATCAGGCTGAGATTAGTCTCCTTGATTTTTCTTTGTAATTTATTTTACAAAATGTCATTTATTAATCAGATGTAGCCTTTTATTCAGTTTATATCAATGAACGCGCAGATGAATCTGAAGTTCTGTTAAAGCCGACATATTTTAAATTTTTTTTAAAAAGTTACGGAATAATTACTTTTCCGAGTAATTAATTATTTTTCTAATGCTGTAACTCCGTTACTAACGCAGTTACTTTCAGGGAAAAGTAACTAGTAACTATAATTAATTACTTTTTCAAAGTAAAGTGCCCAACACTGTCCATCTTAAACATTTATTTCAAACTTACTTGGAGAAAGAGCATTAATGTGTGGTCAAAAATAAATAAGTAAAAAAAATCCAATAAATTAAAACAGCAACTCAAAAAAAACCATAAAACCCTCCAAACACACTTAACCAAGCATATGTTTTCACAGATGATGACGTGAGTGATCCAGATGGCAGAGCAAACAACTGGTTAAAGTGAGAGTGGTGGAAGGAGACAACAACAGAGTTCTTATCTGCAATCATGTGTTTCTTGCCCTGGAGCTTAAAATTTAAGACCAAACCTGCTTGTTCACAGCAACTTACTCCTCTGACAGCAACACCTAAACGTCTATGGAAACATCTTAATGAAAAAAAAAAAAAAGGGGGGGGGGGGAATTAGCAGGATTATAAAGGAGGGAGGCTTAACTCACAGTCACTGATTGTTTTTGTGTTTCTGCTTCAAAATGATATCTTTATGATTTCTTAACTCAGAAAATTATTTATTTATTAATCTATTCATTCTCTTTCTTTTTCAGCACTTCTGAAAATGAAGATGAACAAAAGTGCAGCATTTGAAAAAAATCAAATAAAAGACAGCAGCAACAGAAAAGAACAGGCGTAACGTACTAAGCAGAAGTGTGAACACTCGCCTTATCGTCATAGATGGCTCGGATGCGGCTGACAGCGAGAGCGACAGCCTCCTTCTCCCCGGTGATGACAATCTCATCCTTTGGAAGGCTGGGCGGCGGGATGCTGATGCGAGCGCCCGTCTCCTGGCTCAGTTCCTGCACCAGTCTGTTATGGGCGCCAGCAATGAAGGGGTGGAAGGCCTTCTCCAGAGACAGACGCTCCACCGCACGCTTGTCCTGCAGGGCACACAGGAAGGTAGAAAACAACAGTAAAAACAAAAAGGTAAAGATTCAACTGTGAGGCCGTTTCTACAAACCAATAGTTCTACCTGTAGCTCTTAAAGCTCAACTCAGAGGCGATTGACAATACTAAAAATGTTATGTATCAGACTAGACTAAGGAATAACCCAATTACACTTTGTAGCTGTATCTGTTGTCAGATCCAGTAAATTCTTTGGTTAATCTCGTTAAGTTTAGCTTGTCAGTTCAGACGTACTGTTGCTTGTAAATTAAATATATTCAGCTCACAGAATTTCTCAAATGTATGAAAGTGAGGATAAGATGGATAAGGAATATAGACTCCAGGCTTATCGAAATGAAACAGCTGTAACATATTGACATTTAAACAGCTGATTTTTTCCAAGTTAAATCCAAGTAATAAAGTCTGCTGAGCTACAGAAGCACAATTCATCAAGTTACATTAATACCCTGGCTTAGTTTGGTAAATTAGGGAGCACATAAACCCCCAGATTCATATATCAGTGAAATTTTTACCACATTATCATAAACTAGCTATATCTGAAAGGATCTACTGCCACTGACGCTGGTCATTTTAAACAGTCATGGCATCAGTCAGTGTTGGCAGAATATGTTCCCCGAATGTTAGAAACTCAGATTTTTGTAAATAATACAACATATCACGTCAAAACTTAAAAAGATTCGCACCCGAGACCAAAATGGAATTGGCTTTAGAAAACCAAACCCCACACCCGACTGACCTGCTCAGCTGAGATCAGTAGGATTTCGTGGCGAGCCTTCTCGATGCCCTCCTTGGTGCCTGTGATGCGGATGTTGGTGCTGGGGTCGTCAGGACGTGGAATAGCTATCTTGGTGGCGGTCTTCAGCTCCAGCTCTTGCAGCTTCTCGCCGTTCTTACCAATAACAAAACGGTGGTGCTCCTTGGGGATGGCGACAGTAGCTGACGCCTGAGGGTGGAGACACGCAACATGTTAGTATTGTCTCACAGTGGATGACGGCACATTGTCATGCCGGATTTACCTCTAAATAATGCTCAGTGCTTAGTCACAGTTTAGACGTTCCAATAAAAATGTAACTAGAAATCAACAAATATGCATGTTAGTAAACAAAAACTAAAGCATTTGGTCTTGCAAAGAAGGCAAAATGTCTTTCCGCACTGTTGTATGAATACCTGCAACTCAGCTAAACAGGCTAACTGAAGTGGAAATCAGCATGTTTGCTCCTGAAGCCTTGAAAGGCCACTCCTGGGAGCTGACGGTCATTTTTCGGCTCCGCTTTTTTCTTTTTTTGTCCTCGGTCGACCTCCCTTTACCTTTACACTTATTTCAAGCTGCAGCATGTGCTCACCATTTCTGAGTGTCTATGGATTGAATTACCTTCCCAATCAACCACTATGCTTTCAATTTTCCATCACTGCAACTTTGCTCAGTTTTTTTTTAGCTTCCGTGTACAAAATGATGCATGCTCAGTGTTAGACGCTGGAGGGTTTTTAGTCTAAAAGTGGAAGTTAAGAGTTAAAGTTAAAATGTTTAACTTCAATGTAAGCAGAAAACTAGTCACTTATTCAGCAGAATACAAACCTTTGGCTGGCGGCATTTTTCACAGTAATTACTATTAAAAAGGAAAAAATGGCAAACCTTAAAACTACCTCAAAAAGTTTCAACCTCAATAAATAAAAGGAAAATGAGACGCTACTGACAAATGAATATGTACTGTAGACTTACAGAAATGTGATCCTACTATGGGTGTGTGGTGATGTATTCTTCTACATAGACACAGCTATTTGCTTGTTTTTGTTTTTATCTATTCCTGCCTTGCCTTCTTAGGGAAGATTGGTCCAAAATCTGGTTCTCCTGACCTCATATGCACCCATTGTTCAGCAGCAACCAGTAATGACATCAACTTTTAAAACTTGGTCTAATTATGTTGAAGACACTTTGTGAGGGTGCTTTGAGGCCACATGTGCTCTGTGAGCCACATGGAGATTACATCAATTTCATGACTGAGTGTGTGACAGATTATATGAATTTCTGTCTGGAAAGAATCATCTCCATAAGAACAGTGAGACGCTTTCTCAATAACAAGCCCTGGATCACCAGTGACATTAAAAAAGCTGCTAAACATAAAAAAGAAGACGGGAGGTAGACAGGTTATCATTAAATAAAACAACTTAAAACAATGTTAAAGGGTGGAAGGAGGATTATACAGCTCAAAAAGAACAACGTGAGGGATGTGTGGTCAGGAAGGAAAAGGACCACTAGCTTCAAGTTAAAGGGGGATCAGACTGATGGAAGTCTGAACAGAGCAAATGAGCTGACCATGTTCTTGTATAGGTTCATTCAGAACAAAGTTCAACAACCCAAATGTATTTTTTGTTATTAAATTGTTCTAAAAAGAATAAAACTATTATTTCATCATCTATTTCCCTGTTGATTGTTTTATTTCCCTGTGTTGCTTTGATTAATCATGTACAGCTCTTTCTGTCAGCTGTGGTTGTTTTAAAGGGCTTTATAAATAAAGTTGTGTTGAGTTGAATTCGGACATTAGCCTCAGTGTGCTGTGGAAGATGTCCTTCCTTGTTCCAGCACCTAATCTCAACCATCTGGTCCTTAATGATTACAGACCAGTTGCCCCAACATCCCACATCACCAAGTCCTTGAAAGAGACTGTTATTGGCTCATAAGCAAGTGAACATCTTTTAGGACCCGTTACAGTTTGCTTATCATAAATGTCTGCACCAAGATGTTGCATATCTTCTGTGAGGCTGCTATAAAAAGTGCAGTCTGCTATGCGGCCATCTGGAGCACCAAGAGCTGATTGTGATTCACGAGAGAAGCATTCAAGTTGCTGAACATAATGGACAATTCTTCACACCCTCTACACAACACAATTGGGGAAACAATGGGGTGTTAAGCGAGACACTTCTTCAGATCCAGTGCAACATAGAAAGGTCCAGGAGGCCACTCCTGCCAGCAACCATCAACCTCCCAAACAAGAACTAAAATGAATAATATCTGACTGATGATTATTGATGTATTTCCTTTAAATAACTCTTTGAACTTAATCATTTCTGTTTGGGGATTAAAGTATTTTTCTTTTTCATCATTTGACTGTAAGAACTATCAGTGAATTTACCTGCGTCTGCAGGCGAGCTACGATTTCCTTGCGAGCCTTCATGACAGAGTCCAGTTTGCCAGTAACCATGATGGAGAGGCCCTGGTCCTTAGCCAGGGATAGCTCAATGTGCGCTCCCGTTCGCTGCATGATGTCCAGGCACACTTTGGCCTCCTCTCCCTCCCCAAACTGGCTGTTGTCCTTGTAGCGACGCTCCTCTAAGGGCACATGGAACACCTGGAGGGAGGATGTTCACGTTTCAAGAAAAAGAGAAAAGCATCAGACATTTGGGGGGTTTTTTTTATGCTGATGCAGGTAAATCCTTGTGTTTATATTCCAGCGGCTTTCTGACCTGGGTGATTACAGACGCTTTGATGGGCCTGATCTTGCTCCCCCATGCCGAAGCCTGCTCCCCAGTCCTCTCCCCTGGTGCCCCCTTCTCCGGCAGCGGAGGGAAGGCCTCCAGGTAGGTGGGGATGTAGGCCTCATCCTCTGGGACGCAGCCTGGCCCAGCGAGGCCACGAAAAAAGGTAACAAAAAAGGAGAAAAATGTTTAAAACATAATGGAGAGGGGACGATTCTTAATGAAGACAAGCGAGTCTGGCAACTTGCCTTAAAGAACACTAAGAAAAAAGCCCGACTATAATTAAAGGGAAGGAAAAAAATTGCCTTAAAGAAATTACATTGAAGGAACTAGAGGAAAAAAACATGGTAACCAAGGTGAACATATACAAGTAGAAGACAGGGACTGTACCTGTAATCTCCTGGTCCTTGAAACCACTGCGATGCTCCGCAAAGCTCTCCGGGGTCAACACTGCCACTGAGCTCATGGTTCAAGACTTATTCCACTATTCCACTACAACAAACATGTAGGCTTAAGTGAGTGCAAATAGTAAGAATCAAGAGGTAATATCTTAAATGTAGAAACTTGGCAAACATGTAGAAAGTTGATGCACAGCAAATATTAACTAGCAGAAATATCTGCAAAAAGCCATCAGAAATACAATGTTGCTTCATCCCTCCCTTGAATGCACTGCACACCTCTCTAGAATTTATGTCCACAAGCCCCAGAAGAGCCACACTGCCTCTGTGGCATTGTAGCTGTGCACCAATGCTGCGGGCTACACCTGAGATACTCCCAATTAAGACATTACAAGCCTCAGACAAACACACCGTGCCACAAAGCCTTGGGGACAGGGTTATCACAAGTCAAACACCAAGAGTGTGTACAAGGCTAAAAACAACTGCTCCTGACATTCTTGTGATGCACGATCACTGCTTACATTATAACAGTCGGTCAACCAAGTTCGCCCCGAGGAGAGTAAAGATGGAGCTTCGAAAAACAGAACCTGCAGATCCTTAAAGTGCTCCCCGGACTGCATGTGAAAGACCGGTTTTGTGTACGCAGACACAGTCTTGTGATTTAGGGATAATATTACACATCTATTGCTGCTATTTGCAAGCAGAACATCTAAATAAAATAAAAAAATGACATAATGAAAATTAGCTGCATATTATCAGTTGTTGGAGGGAGGATTTCTAACTTGCTTTTCTGTTTCTAACAATATTTTGATTTCATGCCTTTTGACATAAGAGGATTTTTTCATAAACAAACTTGCAAATCAATGTTACGGCTTTGTATTGAAGCTAAATACAAGAGTGACTTTCTATTACTTTCCAACATTAGTGAGATGTTCCAGCCAAACTCGTTCCCCTGAAATATTACTGTGTTTTCAATGAGCTTTTACATCACAGCTGGAATATAAATTCATAAAGCTAAAGGATACAATTTAAACTTCACTAAAAGCCAAGAAAATGTACCTGTATCCAAAGATAGAAAGATGCATTTAAAAAGTAATGTGGAGAGTTGAAAAAGATACAGATGTGTTGGAACCAATCAAGCAGACGTGTTAACCTGTACAACACAAAAGGAGCTCAGGCTCACCTGCAAAAGGTCAATTGCCAGAGAGTCCGTCCAGTTAGTGGCTACCGTAGGCGCTTCAGTCTGAGTCTGTGTTTCAGCTCCTGGGTGCACGGGAGAAAAATAAAGAGGCTGAAAGTTAACACTGTAAATCAAGTAGCTCTTCTGCACAGAGGCTGGGTTAATACTGTAGACACCCACACTGCACTGCACCTCCTTCTGTCTGAATGTGATTCACTTCCACCCTCCTTCCTCACAAGCTTTCTGACAGTCACCCCTCCTCTGTGGTTAGACAAATTCAGTAGTCCAGGAAATTTGAGGGGGAAGGCTACAAAGTACTGCACTGCAACAGAAAACCCGACTAGTTTGTACATTGCCTTCCAAAAGCACGAATTCACCTGAAAATGTCCAAGACATAAAGAACAGCTTGTGTGCAAGTTAGTGTTACTGACATAAAGCTGTGTCAAGAAATCTTAAATATTGTTTTTTTTAGCACAATGAACTGCACAATCTGAGGTTCAATGTTACACAGACAATCCTGTGCAACTCTCCAGTTGCTGGCTCTCAACCAGCTTTCTTTTCATTCATAAAGTGACTTTACAGCTTCAAAAGGCAGGTCAGCAGAGAATACTCCTTTTATGTTATGTTATACTGAGAACACTGTTTAAACACAGTCAGAAATCCTTTTAAAAGTCTGACTTTCATGGGCGATTAATGAAGATTCACAAGAAACAAAACTCGCAGGATAGTTCGGGACAAGAAAGTTAAATCTTCAGAGCAATTTCTAAAAACTCTAAATATATGTAGTTTAGAAGGTTTTGACGCATTATCACCTGTCTATGTCGCTCCGACTCCCTGAAACGGGAGACCAAAAAAACCTCCTATACAAAGGATCATTTTCTTTGTGACTGTAGTCTCTGTGTCTGAGGCCCAGCTGCTCCTCAGCTGACCATTCAACTTAATTACATACATCCAACAGCAGTGTCTGCATCAACTGTCTAGAGACGGTTACAGGTCGCAGGCATGCATGGCAGAGCTTCAGGAAAGAAACCTCCCATTTGATAAGCGCTGTATTTGTTGTGCAGGAATAAAATGCCCTCAAATGCAACAACAGGCTGTAAACAACTGGTAGAAGAAAAGATGGATGGCATATCACCAGTACTGTCATGACTACCTCAGTCTAAACCAAGCTCAACCTAAAATAACCTGTTTGGGATAAACTTGACTTTTAGGGTTTGAGCCATGCAGCCACAACATGTGCAGCTGTAATGGAAATATCTAACTGCAGGGGAGGTAACTATAACAAGCTACCTTGATTTTTGAAGGATGTCTAACAACTGACTGGATGCTAATTTGCATAATTTCCCTCAAACTGTACATTTGTGCATTCTCTTTTACTATTGTATATTAATCAAATATACTTGAACCAAAGTTATGTGACAAAACTTTAACATTTTTTAAGTTATTTGTACTTTAGGAAATACTATAAGTTATTCCCCATTTGTCTTCTATTGGTTTCACAATGGGTTTAATACATTAGCATCACAGCAACCAGAAAAAATAAAAGGTAGAAGAAAAATAACTTGTGCTGTGTTGTCAAACAACAACTTCAGCTCTTACAAGTTCAAAGCAGATCTTTCAGAATTCTTTGTTTTCACAGCATAAACCACCAACACTGAATTGGTCTGAGACTCTTTTTCATGTCTCTAAAACCATCCTTAAACAACTTCTGCTTTCTCAGTAAAACACTGCCCATTGCATCACACTGACTACAGCGTGCCTCCTTTAATATGTGCACATCCCGCTGCCACCTCAATCAAGGCCACAAAAAATCCTCATAAAGTAAAAGAAAACATGATTCATCTGACCAGGTCTTCTTCATCTAATACTCTACGGTGAAGTTTGTGGGACCATGTGGGACCAGTTGTTAACTAGCTCATCTCACAAAGGTATATTCTTAATCCCTATGTGAAACAATAAGCCTTGAGGGCCCAGGACCATAAAACTGGCTGACTGCTTGTTCTTCCTTTGACTACTTTTGACAGGTACTAGACACTGCATACTAGGAAGAGCCCACAAGACCAGCCATTTTTTTTAATCTTACCTCAAACATAGTAATCTGGCCATTGCTCAGTTCCTTCTGCTTGCAACGTACAAACTTAAATTGTTCACATGCTACTTAATTCTTCCTTTATAGCTGAAACTGTATCAGGATAATTAATTATCATTAAACCTGAGAATGGTTTTAATATTGTGGCTTCTTAGTGCTTGATATTTTTACAAATTAAAACACTCAAAGGCACATAAACACAAAAAAGCTCAAGTTATTTCTATCTAATCCAAAAGGTTACTTATACATTAAATCATCAGCAATAATCAATGCATCAGCAATCAATGAAACTGTTTTGTTTTGGGGGGTTTTACCCTATTCCTGCTTCTACTGTCAATGCATTTTGAGGTATTATCCAGGTAGTCTTAAGCACAAATTTATAAACTCAGGCTATTTAATTATATTGGATCACCTTTAAATTATACCAAGATCATTATGTAAAGATAGTTCATCACATGGTATGTTTAATTAGATTTACTAAAGATCAAACTATAGAATAATACAATAAATAAAGAACACCCGCTAAGAGCAAAAAGCTAATGTGGTAGTGGTTGTTAGCATCAGGTGTTATCAATTCACATGATATAAATATGAGACACGGATTCCTACATTAATCCAAGCGTGCACTGTGCTAGCTAACAAAACCGCTAAACGCATCTCTGTCTAGCCGACGTGTGTCTTTATTGCTAGCTTGAAGATGCTCTGCATGGCTGGTCCTGTTAGCTACTCGGCTATGTTAACCTTTGCTAACGTAGGCAAACACATACTAGCGGGTTCTAGCATTAGTTAGACAGGTTTTCTAAGCTAACGCACATCATAGTACGCCGACCTCAGCGAGAGATGATTAGGCGCAAGGACTTTCCGATAATCGGCTAAAAAACAAGCCTGGCAGACTGATAACCAGCTCCAGCTCGCTAGCTCCGGGGGCGCTAACCTCGCTGTTCCTGGCTCTCTCTCCCTTATAAGCGAACTGACTTAATTTCTCCTGCAACTAGACTCTGACCGCATCCAATGTGTTTAAATCTGAATTAAAAGTGTGTACAAAATAAATACAGAAACCCTACCTTTCAGAGAGAAATGTAGCAGAGGGTGTGTGTTTGACAGGTGATGGTGTAAACACAGATGTGATTGGTCTAGGAGCATTTCCTCTGTCGGCGGAGTGATAAAAGCACGCACTGCGACTCACCAAGTATAAAGCAAATGCCGCAGTATCTTTGCGCAACAAGAGCATCCAAGTGAAATAGATCCACGTACTCTTAATCCCACTTTGCCCACTCATTCATTATATACAACTGTATAAGACTTGGGTGCGTTTTATCTGACCGACTATCGATAAGTTAAACAATGCTTCGAGCAATTAGCTGTTGTTTCGTCCCACTTCCATCAAACTGGCCGGGTCTACTTCTCATTCATAATGGCCTGAACGCTCTTCAGGAGTCAGCTCATCATACTCTCACTGAAGTTATGCGCTGCTTACAAATGGAGCAAGGAAGAATAGTTGGTAGAATAGAATAGAATAGAATAGAATAGAATAGAATAGAATAGAATAGAATAGAATAGAATAGAATAGAATAGGAAAGGAAAGGAAATAAGATATGACAAGGTCATATCAAATGTAGTTAGCTAGATATAACTTGCTGTTATAATGATGTTAACTTCTGAATTAATAGCTATGTCTTTGGAAATCAAAACAAAAAACATAGTAGTTTTGTTAGAAATTTGGATAACTACCTTTTTCTCATTCAAAATATAAGTCCAATTACGAGCTAAACCGATGTGATTTTCTTTTCTTTTTTTTCAAATTTGGACTTAAATCATGATAATATTAGATTTTTAAAAAGTTAAACTCTTGAAATGTAAAACCAAACGACAAAATATTAAACCTAATTGTTAAGTTGGTCAGTTAGGAGTTACTATAATTGTCAATATCAAAGTCAACCCAAAAGAATCTATTCTCACATTAAATGCTCACCTTGTCCCAAACTACGGCACTAGGTGGGAGTAGGAGACAAAGGTAGAATACAGAGGTGTGAAGAGGGAAACAGTCTGCTCTGCAGCCAAGCACCTCCTTCTTTACCATCTATTATGGCATATCACAGACGAAAACCACAAACACACACTTTCAGAGGTTTGTAATTGTTTTGGTGGTCTAAAGTGAATTATTAAACCAAAGATGGGTAAAGTTTTCAATAAAAAACCTGAAAAGAGGGAAAATTTGCCATCTGGGTTTTCAGAATAAGAGCCCAAAAACCATTACGATCAGTAGTTGAGGTAAAAAATTATTAAATGTTCCTACATATTTTACATTTTCATGGTTTTGATTATTTAAATGATTAAGATAATTTAAAAAAGTATGTTTTTATAGTGCACAATCATCAAACAGTTGACTACATTTTAGTTAACATGATTTTGTAATTTAAGTTCAAGTTTAATTCAAGACACTGTAGGCAAAATTTAAAAAAAAAGTATTTTCTAATTTGACTTCATTTTGCTTTTATTATTTCTATCATTGTAATTTTTAAGACTTGTGGAGAGAACATAAAAGCACATTCAGTTATTTCTTTGTCAATGTTTTACATTTAGGAAAACCTGCAATATGAAAAGCAATTGTGTGAATTGATAAAAGTAAACAAAACAAAAAAACCAGGTTGTTTTATGGTCATATATTCATTAAAATATTTTCCAGGAACTGCCTGTTTAAAATTACATAGATTGATCATTAGATCATATTTATTTAAAGGAAATGTTATCAAGTTTTTTCAAACTCTGTTTCATTTTGCTAAATGTACACTTCAACACTCATCAAAAAGTTTTATTCCTTTCTGTAAATGATCTTACAGAGATTGTTGTTCACATGTTGTTCATTGCTTGGCTGTCTTCCTTAAGAAAAAGATTTTTTCAAAATATATTAGATCTGTATGTATGTATGTATGTATGTATGTATGTATGTATGTATGTATGTATGTATGTATGTATGTATGTATGTATGTA
>JBBBVU010000005.1:10744527-10757990 GCA_037177055.1 Atherinosoma microstoma
TATGTATGTATGTATGTATGTATGTATGTATGTATGTATGTATGTATGTATGTATGTATGTATGTATGTATGTATATGTTGGGGGATGGGTACAAACTACCCAATATTTAATAGTTATTAATGGTTATTAATAATTACCCTATGGGAAATTATTAATAATTGATCAATTATTAATGTAAAACATTATCTACCAGAGGATATCTGGAACTAATAACTATGCTTTAATATCATTGTTAAGGGTTTATCTCTGTATGTGTCAATCTTGGACAGATATGACACATGGGCAGATAATTAAGGTGATGAATGATGAATGGTGATCAAATTATGCTAAATTTGTCAAGAAAATGCATTTGTGGGATGAGCAGCAAAGTTGAATGTGTGTGGGTTGTGCACATGAAAAACTTGCCAGATCTTCTCTGAAAAAGCTAAACAGCTTGTTCTGCTATTGACTCTTGTTTTAAGCTTCTGGAAACTCTGGTGCTGAAAATCAGGTGCTTGATTAGCTGCACTTGAGAGCATGGACCCTGCCACAGCAATACGATTATAGGGTCAAAGTGTGGAGAAGATGCAGAGTGCTCTGCTGACTACTGCACAGAGAGGGTAACAGCTCTTGGTGGAGTCAGTGTGACAGTGTAAGGTGGAATCTCCCTTAACTGGAAAAACAAGGCTTGTCATCATTGGAGGCAATGCAGAGAGACATTGATGAGATTCTGCAACCGGTGGCAATCCCATATCTCCATAGTCTGGGACCAAACTCTGTCCTACGATGACAGCGCTTGGCCCCACGGAGCAGGGTTTATCTGTAGACGACCTCCAGAACCTGCATTTCTGGCCTCAATCCCATTCATGTCAGTGACCTACACAACCACATTGGCTGAATTGTAAAAAACTCTAGGTGAACAATGAGGTACCATCCCACAGCAGTGTGTGACCAATCTGGTGATGACCAGGAGAAGGAGGAGGTACCAGGCTGTAGTGGCTGTGTATGATTCTCCCACATGGGACTGACTGAGGTTCCTGTTTGTCAAATTGACTAATTGTTAAATAGCCAGAATGTCTTGTTTCTTCAGAATAAGTTGTTTGACATTGGAACATTGAGAGAAAATATTTGTACCTTGTTTCTCTGTAGTGGCTTGTAGTGTCACACTTTCTCTTTTATTTTGAAATCCATAACTGGAAGTTATTGACGTCACCATGTTTGACTTTGGTGGGTGCTCCGAGGGGGGGCTGGTCGGTGCTCTCAGTCCTTCCGTCCGCAGCTCTCACATATGCTGCTGTTAACAAAGACGAGACAACAACAGGAGGGTGATGGGTGCTCAGACAACAAGCCTGTTAGAGCAACAATGATGAACTGAACAGATTTCCATTGACTGGACTATTTTTCCTCCCTCTTCACTACACTTTTATCTTTCTTGGCGAGGAGTTAAGTTGAACATACATGAATGTAGTTGCGCCTCAAACCAGTTCAACCCTGAGGCTTTCTTACTTGCCGAAACGAATTACAGCTTGTTGGACTGGAGAGAGCAGAGCCGAATGACTGAAGAGAAGAGTTCAGACAAATGCTGGTGAGTTTAGTTTAGTTTTTTATCTCAGTATTTTTTTGAATGGTCATAGTGTTTTTATTGGTAGTTTAGCAGGTGTATTTTGGTCAAGTGGAACTGTTCCCTTCTGGGAAACCACAGAAATACTTGTGACTGCAATGTTGATTACAGTAACTGTTTCAATTCAATGAATCAGGGTTTTACTTTTACTTTTTATTTTAGTGTTACAGCAGCTTTGGACGTTCAGAAGATATTGGACAACATTTTTCTAGCTCATTAACGTGAGAATATAGTAGATACTAATGTATAGTAGCCTAATGCAAGAGCTGCATGCTAGCTTTACTTTTCACCTGATAACACCTTTTATTTTTAATAATGATAATAATAACAATTAAGGGAATTAAAAAATATTAGTAAAACCATACTTTCCACGAGATAAGACCACCTCTGGCAGATTTCTGACGTCATAAATTGTAGATTTCTTCGCGTTCACTTTAATTAGATGTAAAGAACATGTGGATTTATATGCAGGAAATCACTTTTAACCCATTTCATGTCACCAACATTATATCAATATTTTTCCTGTATTCCCCCTCCCTCTGTGTGTGTGTGTCCGTTTTCCTTCCTGAGACATATTTTCCGTCTTCCTGGCCAACGTGGAGCTTACACTCTCATCAGATGTAGGCTACTGCCATACACAGTAGCACTCTTAAATCCCCCCCTACCCATTTTGTGTACACACCAGACCAGACCATTAGTCTTCAGAGCAGATGGCATACTGTACACATACACACACACAGGAAACTGTGTTAATGGTCACCCTCTCAAAGCATTATGGGGATTGTTCTCAAGCCAGTGTGATTTAAGGGGTCACACCATATCTGATATTGAATTTACCAGCACAAATACTATTGAGGGAATGAATGAATGACTGGCCCACTGACCCAGCCTGAGTGTGTGCAGGGTCCAGAAAACTGGTTAACTTGAGAATGTAGCTATTGAACTAACCAGGTCAATCAGACCGAGGGAGACAAAAATGACAAAAGGCTGGTGGGGTCAGCTTTAAAGAAAGTGAGGGGCGAGACGTAACCTCAAGTGTCTCATTTTATCTTTAAGTGCACTAACGAACACATAATCCGAATATGTTATTCCTCTCTTTCTGGATGGCTGCTTTGTGAGAGAACACACCCTTCTATTTGGAGTTTAATTGCAACTCATTGCACAGTAATCAGTAACCTGGAAAGACCAATAGACACCCACTGCTGTAGCCCGAGAGTTGTTTTTATCATGAATATATCTCCAATGTCAATGATCATCCTATTGTAATCTTATATCTTTTATCGACAACTGTTTGTCCATCCAGAAATATTTCCCTGCCATACTGAAATTTGAAACCGTGTTTATTAAATGGATGAATCTCTTCCAAACTGGTCAAACTAGTTGGTGCACTTTTTTTTAAACTTCTGGTTGCACCTTATTGACATTAGTTTTCAAGCCAAGAAGCTGTTGTAGCAGATTTATGACTGGGATGATTTTGTTTACTGTGTTAGTCACTATTGATACTGACAATTTCTTTACAATACGATGTAATCTAGCCACAGCTTCATATTAAATTAGTGTCACTTAGCTTCAGCCTGTAACCATTTACAAAACCATATAGTGTATTATAAAGACCATGTGGAACAAAACTGCTTTTCCATAAGGCAATGAGAAATTTTGTTGTTCCAGCTCCTTACAAACAGCTCTCTATGTTTGTAGGCCAATGTCTTTGTCTTGCAATAGACAACAATCTTCTACCATTGTATCGTAAAAGATCATTCACTGATGTTTTATTATGAGTGGTCCAGACTTGTAATTGTTAACAGAAAAAGACAAAATTTTACCTCCAATTCCAACATCTCTCTACTGGCTCCAGATTTATTTTTTTATGGTTTTAAATCTTTACATAGAGAGGCACCTGAGTAGATTTCTGCCCTTTAAAAAAAAAAAAAAAAAAAAACTCCAATCCTCCAATAACGTCTGAGTAACTGCCTCGGTCATGGTTAGTTAATAAAGGGAGATTATGAATTTTCAATTGAATGTGCCCTCTCTTTTCATACTTTTATAACACAGCTGAATACATATTTGCTCTCCTGGGCTTTTAACTGGGCACAAATAACTGGGGTTTTAACATTCTTAGTATTTCTTCCTTTTTTTCTTTAAGAAACTCATTTTTCTATTAGGTTTCACTTTTTTAAATCTCCCTTTTTGCTTTTATGTGATTTTAATCTGTCTGCTGATGACATTTTATTAAACTGTTATTGTTTGTACTGTTATGAATCTTGTGTTCAGCCCTTTGGTCGACTGTAGTTGCCAAATTTCAAAGGGTTTCCGTTTAATTCAAGATTCTTCAACACTAAGTCTCTCTCAGTTTGTCATTTTTCTCTTGTATTATTTTGTCTTATAATCATGTAGTATAGAGCCATTTTTATCTTAAACTAAGTTGCAGAAAGAGGGAGCTATTAAATCTCCACTTACCAGCCTCCTGCTTTCTAAAACTGCTTCAGTGCCTTCTTTAGAAATCAGATGAACACATGTTGATAATACGCTGTAATCCTCATCATCGGTGCTTAATGTGATTTTGCCATTAATTACTTAAATGATCAGTTAATGTTGGTTAAAAAAGGCCATCACCCCCAGGGAGGATTTTTTACAGTAATCAGCAGTAAATGGCAGAGAGAAACTCAGCGTTTATGTTCGAGAAGCTGCAGCCAGTAAGTGACAATCATCGCAATCAGTTATTTCTTATTTCATTCAGTGAAAACATCTTCGCCGCCAACATTCAGAAAGTCATTTCAAGCTGTTCAATATATTGAAACAACAAAAAATTGATTTGTAATAATTTTCAGGCTCTGCAGACTGAACTTTTGATCATTTCGTCTCAGATGTATTTTTGTTGTGGTGATTCACGTGATCGGTGTGAAATCATCCATGGTTGCAGCCGCTTGTTAAATGTATTCATCAAGGAGTCTCAAAAAGCAGAACAGTAGCATTTCATCTCTGCATGACTCAGAGGATGACTAACCCTGATTTAGTTTGGTATTGCATCAGCTGTCGCACACACATCAAATAAACATATGTTGAGGACAATCTGCACCGTGGCCATTTGGTCACCCAGAGTGGAAGCTTAAATTTCCCCTTAGTGTCAACATGTTTCTATTCATAGACATTTTTTTCATAGAGGGAAGTCGGGTTTGGCTGGTTTGTTTGAATGAGGAGAGTGCTTTGAATATTGAAATGTCTCAGTATTTGACTTGAGGAGTTAAATAAGTGCAGGTTAGCCGGACGCAAGAATAGCCGGCGTGAGCAGTCAAGGGTGTCTCTTTGGGGAAATACAGCCTTTAAGGTTTTTTTGATGAGCTCTGGGTATTCCTAATTATGGTTTGTTTCTGAATAAGTGTAGTAACGCATGAGGAATGACAGTATTTTGGTTAAAAATCTTAGCATGCTTTAGTTAAAGCTACATTTGTGGCTATTCAGACAGTACAATGGAGAGGATCATGTAACTGTTCATAAATGTTTTTAAATTAAACTTTATTTACTATTAATCTTTTTGAACACATGCATCACAAATGATACTAAGCTGTTAAAGTAACAACTTTTTGCAAAGATACTACACACTGATTACCAGAAGTTTAACCTGTATTTATATCAGATACGAAAATAATTTTTAATCCTGATGGCAGCATAGCTGTAAAAGTAGTAAATGAATGAACAAAATCATGCTTTTCTTCTCTGAGACGTTAATGAATAACAGGTTGAGAAGTTTTACAAATATGTGATGAAATTTCAGATAGAAAAGTGAACTACCTGCAGCCAGAGGTGGACTTTTTCTTGCTGTGCTAATACAGCTGATTTTACATAAAGGCTTGTTTAATAGTTGGGAGTGGACTCCTTACAGTGCAAAGTTCATGTCTGACTAAGCCTTTCAAGCCGTGGATTTATTGCTCAGAGCTCAGTTCAGAATCTGGATTCCTCTAGTTTGTAGAACTGATTCATGTTGTGTTTATTTCCCTTTTGTGAACTACAAATGAATTTACTCTCCTTTTCCTTTCTGTTTGTTCATCAGGTGATGGTGACATCCTGACTCTGACGTTTGCCCTGGAGGACTTGCCTCTGATTGGTCGAGGCCGGAGAGTGACTCTTTATAAGAGAAGACACCCTCCAGCCACCATGTCTGTCCATGAACGGACCACGTCTCCTTTACCCCTTAATTCAGAGGTCAAGCCCAAACCAGATATTCCTCCTAAACCATCAGTACAATCCAGCTCCCCTCCTCCATCAGACAGAGTCCAGAGTCCTTGCCTCTCTGGAGGGAAGGTCAAGAAAATCGTGAACAAATTCAGCAAGTCAGGTGAACCCGAGGAACAGACAGCCAATGGTACTGCAGAAGTTACATCGGGTAAACAGTTCAAAAAGCCGCCTACGACTAAGCCCAAACCAGGCCGGTCCAGTCTCCAGCTTCAGATAGGGACGGAGCAGGCACCGCCGCTGCCCAAGAAAAGGAGTCGTTTCCTGAAGAAACAGAAGGAGAGCACAGGAGGAGAGGAAGGCGAAAGTATGGGCTTGGAAGGGGGTCGATCAGGTACAGTGAGTCAACGCTGACTTTAAACTTCATTCTAATATTTTTTTTTTAATAGTTTCATGCATTTCTAATCCCTGTTTATTATTAATTTGATAAAGTTGTTTTTGTCCAATTTCAGGCTGAAAATAACATTTCTGACTGGAAAAGTCTCAAACTCATCCTTTAATCAAAGTTTATGGTTCAGATTCACACCAATTTGAATGAGTTCCTCTCTAAGCTCCAACTCTGCCAAGTTTCACGACATACAAATGCTGAAAACATTCAGATGAAATTTAACTTGATAAGATCAGTTCAGATAACATTAATTGTACTTTTATTTTTTCTAGGTGACTTTCCTTAAGATTTTTCTGTTCTATATCTAACCAGCTCACATACAGCCTGCAGCATAAAGGAAGCCGGCGTCTATTTCCCATACTCAGGACTGGCTGTAGTTTCGCATTGGAGTCCAGTTTCAACCTTGAACCTCAAAGAAAATTAGAATTTAGCTTTTAGTGTGTGCATTCAAAGGTTTTTACTTAAGACCGTGTTAGCTTTGATAGATTATAGAGTTAAATTCACGGTGCAATCAGGAAGTTTTCAAACATTGGCCGTTTTGCTCCTGGCAGAATAAACAGGTCAGTCATCTGATCACCTGTGTGTGTGTTTGTCGGTACTAAAGGGAGGATGTGGGTGTGCCAGCTACTCAGTGACAAATATGAAAGTAGAGAACTGAACTTTCAGCTGAAGATGAAACACACCAGTGTTGCCATTCAAGATTTTATTACCATTGTAATGAAATTCTTGTGTTAGAGTCGGTGTTCCAGTGGCACAGAAAGTACATATCAATGAAAGTGCTGGAAGCAGTTGGATAAAACATTATGATCCTATGTTGTCATAGTAAAGTGAACAGTTAATACTAAAACCTATGGTTCACTGGTTTGCTGACTCGTGATCACCTTTTCCTTAAATCAACAAAAGGAGAACCTAAAGACAGGACATTTGTGTTCCCTCCTCTGTTGTACGTACAATCACTTCCCTTGTTTTGGTTCCCTGTTTGAAACAGAAAGCTTTAAAGCTCAGATTCTGTGTTTATCCAGATGCGTGCAGCCTGATCAATATCAGCTTTAACAGAAATATTCTCATTGCAAGTTTCTATTGTTAAAAATGACAAAGGGTTTTAGTTCATGTAAAATGTCAAAATGGGAAACACATTTTCCCAGATGGACATCCCCATTGCAAGAGACATTATGATGAGAAAACATTTTCCTTTTTCTTTCTTGTTTTATTGTTTTCCACATGCTAACTTACATTTTCCTTCACCTTCATTCACAAGTCTCTCCTCACTCCAGCTCTTCCATTTTATTTTCCCAGTATTAGATTTTTCCAGCGAGCTCCCCCCTACCCATGAATATTTGAAGAAAGAACTTTCAGTCACACTTGATTAGCAAAGTGATGAACCACTAACTTGACAGCTAACATTTTTTCTGTCCTCTGCAGGAAGATGGTTGAGAAGTTTGTTGTGATTGACTTTCCTCTTCTATACAAATTTTAAACCTGTTTATTTCTTCTTTTTGATGCAGCACCTGATGGAAAGGAGGTGGAGGTTCAGGTGATTGGAGGAGGTGAAGTGGAGATGGAGTACAGTCCAGACAGCCCTCTCAGTCCCTGCTGTGATCCAAGCTGCAGCTGCGCGTGTCATCTTCAGCGGCCCGGCATGAAACTAATCTGGGTGCCAGTGGACTGGGAAGATGGTGGGCAGGAGGGTGCGGGAAGAAAGGAGGAGGATGTGGAGGAGGATGTGGAGGAGGAGGACTCAGAGGAGGATGTGGAGATAGAGCGAGGAGGAGAAGGGGACAGCGAAGCGGGGGACGAGGTGGGCCGAACTTCTGTGGTTGATGAGAAACAGGTGTTGAATAAGGAAAGAGCAAAGTTCCATCAATCTTTGGATGTTTTGATTGCTGAGGGTCACAGGAGGCTTTCAGACCCAGGGCCCCACACTGTCCTCACCTCCCTTGTTATGTCTCGCTGTCAGTCTCCCCCTATTCCTCCAAAAAGTGCTCAGTCGCCACCTGTCAATCATCATCCCTCCCAAAACGAAGACGAAAATGTTTACGAGATGACACTTCTAGTGGCTGACCCCATTCCTAAAATAATCACACCTGTGAGTAAAGACCTGCCGGACATTCCTAAAATCAAAGTGCTCAAACCGCCTCGTCGCTCTAAACTCTCCTACAGCACCTCAGACCCCTCATCTGACTTTCGGGACGGCACAAAACCCATTTTAAGTCCAGACAATGTTCCCCCTGCCATCCCGCCGAGAATTCCCATGACTCCAGACAGCCGCAGCCTCACACCAGTGCACCGAGGCGGCATTCCTCTCCCCCAACCCACGCCAGACGAGTGGCGCTCCTTGCTTCCATCCACTCCCAGTAGCTCCGCTGCCAGTGGGCTGAGCCCACAAAGAACCCTCACTCCACCGCCAAGCAGTCCCCTGGTACCCCACCGACCCCCACCTCCACCACCAAAAACTGATCCCAGGAGGCTCAGCACTGCCTCGATGCAATCCCTTGTACAGAAGAAAGGTTAGAGTTGAGCTTTAAACTTTCATTTCGGCTAAATTAAAAGCAATGCCACAGTCTGAATGTTTTTCTATGAATAGGAGAGGAAAATGGAGGGAATGAAGAAGAAAAAGAAGACGCAGAACTGTGAGTCCTCACCCTTTTTAAATCTGGAAATAATCTATATATTTCTATTTTTTAACCTTTCTTTTAATTTATTCATTTTCAAACTAAAAATTAAAACAAAGTAATTAATCACATAAAGAGACAAAAGAATCCTTATACGAATCCATTAAGTTGCTGTAGAGGTTGTTGGGAACATCAGGGGTTCATTAACTGTGTCAGTTTGTATTAACATCCTTTATGTCCCGATCCATACTTCCTGTTTCAGACCCCCACCCAGGAGGGACTCTCTCAGGAGGGAGAAGTCATTTATATTTGAATCCCGCCTTCAGGACGGTAAGGATGAGAAAAACAAATAGGTTGCAACATCAGTGTGTTAACCATGCAAATGTATTGCAGATATTTAGTATGAGCCACAAAGCATAATTGAACCCACTGCACCAGCTTTTTCACAAGGTGCTTGTGTTTGGATTTATGCTCCTGTGCAATGACATTTTAGAGTCTGGTTGGAAACCACCAACCCTGCAATCAGAGCACAAACGTGTATTGGCTACATGCTGGAGTGTTGAGGAATATTGTGACTTGTTTCCCTTCAGAACCTCTGTACCAGACGTACCGTGCCACCGTCATCACGAAGGAGATCCGTCGGCAGACAGTTTGCCGGAATATCAGTAAAACCAGTGCAGACTATGCTATGGACTGGACAGCCCGTCGTAATGGGAATGGATCTGGGACAGCTACTGCAAATGGAGGACCCAGGGGCAGCCCTGTGCCCACAGCGGGCCAGAGCACCCTGTGGCAGGAACTCCCTGCTGTACGGGAAAGTGGAGAGCTGGAAAAGCTCACTCCAGAACAGTGCAAGTACCAGGAGGTGAGGAGGAAGAGACTAATGGACGGAGGAGGGTTCCATAAAGAGAAATCAATAAAGCTAAAAGGAGAAATGGGAGACGCAGGATCAATTTTTAAATTACATCTTAAAGTGATAACGTGATGCTTTTATATACGTAAAGGTCCACTGTGTCTTAATGTATAATTTACTACTGTAATATAATATTAATTCACCCAATACGGAGTTCATGAAAGCTTTTAGAGCTACAGCTTCCATGATTTGTCAGAACCTTTTAATGGAAAAAGTCATTTAAGTACAGGAAGGGGTGGATTCTTGGCAAAACTTAACTGTGTTAGGTATTATAAACATCAAAACTACAGCCTGGATTCTGTTGATTATTTCTGTCTCCTTTATATGCAAAATGTGTGACATTGTTCACCTTCTCGCTGCCAGAGCATGTTTGAGATTCTGACCTCCGAATCCTCCTACCTGCGATCCCTACGCGTTCTGACCGAACACTTCCTGAACAGCCGGGAGCTGGAAGACGCAATGATCATCAGAGACAGGAAAACTCTCTTCTCCAACATCCTGAGGGTGCGCGAGGTCAGCGAGAGGTGAGAGGTGGCAGCAGGAAGGATGATTTGAGCTGCAGCTGAAAATACTGGCGCGGCTGTTGCAGATATATTAAGTGAAACTTTAACTGTTTGATGCTGCAGGTTCTTGAAAGACCTGGAGGACCGCATATTCAAGGACATAGTCTTCCCTGACATATGTGACATCATCCACTACCACGCCCAGCACAACTTCCCTGCATACATTGACTACATCCGGAACCAGATCTACCAGGAAAAGACCTACACTACGCTCATGTGAGAAACAGCTGTTTTGCTTCTTAGAAATGAGCTGAGGCTGTGAAGCCATGATGAGATGGCGCTGTATGGACTGAAAGGAATGCAGACCGGTTGGGTCTTAACTGTACTGACTTACGGGAATACATAACATAACACTGCACCTTTCTGTGTGTGTTTACAGGAAGAACAACGTGCAGTTTGCTGCAGTCATCACTCGTCTTCAGGAGTCGCCTCAGTGCCAGCGGCTTCCCTTCATGTCCTTCTTGCTGCTGCCCTTTCAGCGAATAACTCGCATCAAAATGCTCATTGAGGTGGGCCACGCCACATGGATATAATAGACAAATTCTTCATTTTAACTCCTGCTCTAAGTTGTCCCTTTTTCCTGCTTTGCCTGGGTTTATTACTCATAATTTGAACCTGAAAAACATGTTCATCAGCTCTGAATTCATCTTATATGACATCAGATACCGTAGGACTTAGCAAAGGGATAATTAGGGAAAGTTAGGATATATTTTTCTTTTCTTTTTACACAAAAAAATCTTTTACACAAAAGATCAAAGCTTTCAAAGTTCAAAAACGTTTAAGATGAAGTTAAGTACATATCTAATCCTCACCCATTTGTCCATTATAACTTATTCAAACTTTCACAGCATTTCTTCACGATATTTAGCACATGAACCATAATACACAATAATAATATCCAACCATAAAAAATCATAATGCATATTGTTTTCAATAACCCTCATTAATTTTTTTCAAATCTTTTGATTATATAATTTTTATCATTTGTTTAAATCCGCCTAATGTTTTACATGTTTTTATGTCCTCACTGCAGCTATTCCATAATTTAACCCCTCTTTAGAGATAGTTTAGATTACATTCATTAAATAGAATAACAAACACAATTAAATTAAGGAAAGCTTTTTGAAGCTTTGTTTTAATTAAAATAAAAAAATCATATTTCTGAAATTGATAAACTTGCCCCAAACAGTCTTTAAATAATGTATGTTAAACAGTTATACAACTGCAGAACTAAGGACCCTGAGAGCAAAGGATTGTGGTATTAAGGAAACTGATTACCCAGAAGACTGAGCATGGCATTATTAAGTGTTTTACATAATGTCAAAGTTTATTGTGAATAAGTGACCCTTAACATTTTCCTTTTTATGACCAATGAAAGGCAATAATCTGTGTATTTGACTGCAAGGAATGTCTCCTTTCTGGAGTAATCTTTCCCTCTCCAACTCTTCACTACTTTTTGACCTATAAGCAAACACACCTTGCCTTCACCTGATGACCTTTTTTGCATGAAGATGGAAAAATGTGTTGCACAAATACGAAGCTGCTGTTTGTCGTTTCAGAACATCCTGAAGAGAACAAAAGAGGGGACAAAAGAAGAGCAGGCAGCCTCTAAGGCTTTGGATTCTGTGTCTAAGGTAAAAGCCCCTCACTCTTCATTGTCTCCTCTGCATACAAATCCATATCATATGACTCTCTTGCTTCACATGACTTTGGAAATTCAATGTCAGCTATTGTGCTTTTGACAGATTTAGATGAATGAGTTTAATGGTAGCAGTGAGTCACTGAGCTCACTGATTGTGGTATAGCTGAGAGTTTGTTCAAAGAGACGGAGTCAAAGAGATGATACTGATACTCCCAGTTGGCACATCTGAAGATACAGCTGAGAGGAATGGGACTTTTTTAAGCATCAAAGAGAAGTAATCCATTGTTGTTGTTTTTTTCTTTTTTCATTCTCAATCTCACACAGATCATTGAAGAGTGTAACACACAGGTGGGGAAGATGAGACAGATGGAAGAACTGATTCATTTGTCCCAAACATTCGAGTTTGACAAGCTCAAGGTGAGCTCAAACATGCAATAAATCTTTGCATCAATTTTATTTGCAGGCATTTATTTCAATATCTGATTCCTCACCTGTCCTCTAGGCTATCCCGATCATCTCCCAGAATAGATACCTGGAGAAAAAGGGAGAGCTGCAGGAAATGTCCAAAGGAGCAACAATCTTTAACATGAGAGCAAAGTTCACTCCTGTCTTCTTCTTCCTTTTCAACGATCTGCTCATCATTGCTGCCAAGAAGGGGTGAGGCATTACTGACGGTCTCAAAAACATTCATATAGATGCATTACAACATAAAGTCTAAGTGATGACACCATTTACAGGAAAATGAGGATTGGAAACGTTCCTATTTTGCTAAAAGAGGCTCATTAAGAAGACAGCCTTTATGCCCTACACAATAAGCCACTTTTGTTTCTAATTGCTGAGGCAGAAGCAAACAACTCTGTCATTATGTTATATGTGGGCAGGAGCTTGGTTTTTATATTGAATCTCCATGTAGGATTGCAACCAGTAGTATTGGAAAACCTCTCCAGCTGTCACAATACCGCTTAATCAGTGAAGAATGTGACCTTAAAACAAAAGGATGACTCTATGAATGCGTGTCATCGCAGGCTAAATGACTCAAAACTTCCTCAACTGTAACAGGAACTGGTACCAAAGGAGTTGAGGGGAACAGAAAAGAGAATGAATTTTATGATAAAAGTGTATGGTTTTCTTTCAGAGTGACTTCAGTTTTTTTTTTCTACATTACTGTGTATTTTGTCTTTAACAGTACGGAGCGGTTTGTGGTGCTCGACCACGCCCATCGCTCTTTGGTGCAGGTGCAGCCTGTACCAAAGAGCGATGAAGGGGGGAACAGCGGTGTTCCTCATGAGCACTGCTTGAACCTCATCCTGCTGGAAAACCATCAGGGGCGCCAGGTGGAGCGGCTCTTCAAAGCTCCCTCCCAGTGAGTATTTACGCTTTCTCTCCCTGTGTGTGTGCGCATCGATCATCCGCAGCATCACAACTACCTGCCCAATTATACAAAGCCCAATTCCAATGAAGTTGGGACGTTGTGTTAAATGTAAATAAAAACAGAATACAATGATCTGCAAATC
>JBBBVU010000005.1:10775060-10786078 GCA_037177055.1 Atherinosoma microstoma
CGGTATATGAAAAATTTATATCATAACGAAAATATACACCGGTATTCGGTACGAACCGGTATACCGCACAGGCCTACGTAGCATACTGTATGTACAAATCAACCCAAAAGTTCAAATTTGGTAGTTTTGTTATGAGGCTTTGGAGTTGCTTGGTCAGTGCCATCATGGTTGATAATGACCTTATTCTGTCCAGTGACAGCACAAGCCACCTCCTCACCTCACAGCCAGTCTCCTCCACCAATCACATCCTCTTGTTGGCTTGAAGATGAGGAGGGTTTGGAGATGAAGAAGCCTATTTATTGGCTAAGTACTTCTTACTTTGACAGTGATAACATTTGGCTCCTCCGGCACCCACGGTAAAGTCAGACTTTGTTCAATTTTGGGGCTTTTGCAGCACCTGAACATCAGGTGCTGGAAACAGGGAAAAAAAAGAGTGAGACTGCGCTGATTGTTGTTTGTAGTGAAGATGCTTCGCTCTCAGGTGCAGGTGCTTCTGGTGGTTTTGTGTTCGTCTGTACTGTTGGTGCAGGTCAGCGGTGCACCACAAAGTGACCAGCTGACAGAAACAGTACGAGCAGACCTCATGAGTGACAAGGTGAGCTCATTTACTTAAAACATTTTGGACTGAATCTGGTGTTTCGACCAGACTTTCCCCCTTATTTTTTCTTTCCCAGAAAAAAAAAAGCAGAGTTTTGCTACTCCATCCTGTCTCTGTTCTCCTTTAGGATCTAATTCGTTTGCTCTTACTTCGGTTTGTGTCTGAGCTGATGGCATCGAGAAGAGAAGAGATGCTCCAGGAGCTGGAGGACGAGGATTTGGGAGGCAGGGAGCGGTTGACCAGACGACACATTCGCTTCTCACAAAGGGAGCGCAAAGCAGGCTGTCGCAACTTCTTCTGGAAGACGTTCACCTCGTGTTAACACGAGATAAGTCGGACTGATCAAGCGGTGATGAACCCACGTTTTTCCTCTCTGTAGTAACCAGAGCACGTGTTGCAATATAAATATACAGATGTTTATCCAGTTGTAAATAGTAATGAGGTTGTGTGTTTTCAGTTTGGCAGGGATGTAGGCAGCATCTAAAATAAAATCTCCTGATTTAAAGATGTTTGTAAGGCTTTTTCATAATATCTATATTATCTGTGAAACTGAACTGTCAAGAGTTGTAAATCTGTAAGATATTTAAGTAATCTAGTTCATTTTCCTAGAATATCTTGAGTTATATTTGTGTGTTCTGGGGGAAAAAAAACTTGTGCAAGCAAGTCTGTATAAAAATGAACCAACACAATTCTTAACTTGCTGAAATTTTAATAATTAAGTACATTACTACAACCGTGTGCCCACATGTGCCGACATTCATTTAACTGATGTTTTGTGCTTCAACAATATGATCATTCAGTACAAAACCTCCTCAGAGTGAATTCTGATGTGTGCTGCAGCGTGGACAACTTTAATCTACAAGTCCAATTGAAAATACTCAAAGGAAAACACAGTAAGGATGATAAATAGATAAACACAACTGACACAAAATGATCAGATCCAACAGCATAAGAATTGGCATGATTTAAGAATTTAAAATACAGCTGAGCATTCACGAAATGTGTACCTTGATGATCAAAAGCAGATTAATGCAAATACAGTGAAGATTCAGGAGATAAATTAACGAGAAAATGAAAATTCGGAACCATTTTAGCGTGATCAAAACAAAACAAAACAAAAAAAAAGCAAAAACAAGGCTGAATTCACAGTTGATCCAGTTTCTGAACCGGATCATCATGACAATAAATGACATCCTTGAGGTAAGGCTTTTCAAATCCGTAGCCCTTTAAGTGTAACGCGTACAAAAATGCGGACGGAAAAACAGAAGTTAAACATAATAACAAATACTGTCGCGCCAAAGTCTTCAGAGTATGACAACTCTGCCCACACGAGTGCAAGGACGAACAAAATGTACTTCACAAGTGAAGAGTTCGCTTCCAAAACTAAATTAAGATTTTGACGGAAAAACAAATCATCACTTTTAATTAAACATTCATTACAAATGAGCCAGTTTGCGAAAGCCAGAACCCTTTAAAACTAGATAGCATCACAATAATATTGAACGAGGAACTGTTTAATGTGAGCGGGGCGGGCTTTTTTCTTTTAATGGCACATGAGCAAACTCTTCACGAGACTCAAGCTTTACAGAAGTGACCCACACCCTGTTTTCTTTTAGAAAGAAGCGTTTGTCTTCATTGCACCGTCATTAATGTAACAGTCAAGTTTCAACCAAAACAGCGAATATTAAACAAAACCAAAGTAAGATTTTGTTTTATAGACATTGAGCGAAGGGGAAAATCCTGTTATGAGCTTCCACTGATCAACTACTGTAAATGACACGATACTGTAATGGAAAAACAATCGGTCAAAGCAAATATTGTTCTAAAGTTTAATAAAAGCTAAGAGAGGGAGAAAAAAAAAATTCGTTGTCAAGTTAACTACACATTCCTTTCGTCTACATTTCTTGTTCTATGACGCTACTTCACTGCAAATTTCACAGCTCTAAAGGCTAATTGCTTTCCGAAACAACTGGGGACAGTTTCCAAACCAGTGTGCTATGTACAGTCACAGTCTGCTGTTGTATTCTGTGCTTTTTATAGTGTTAAGAGGCAGTTCAGCTCTTTGAATGACAGTATTAAAAAATAAAATAATATAATTATATAATTATTATGTCTATGTCCAGACAAAACAGTGATCTTCATCTAATCTTTGTCCATTTGATGTTGATGTGCAAGCTGAGATGGGAGCAGTACCGCTTTGATGGAGTGGAGCCCAAGCTGCCTGCAGGTCAGGCCACCATCGTACTAACACTGACCTTAACATGATTACCAATGTACCAAAAAAAAAAAACTATCTAAAAAGGTGAGGGATAGTAAGTGGAAACTTGTGAATGAAGAAAAACCTCTGGCAATGTGGTTTGTTTATTGTAACTCTAATCTGTATCAGTAACTAAGTTCATTTATAGCTGCAGAGGGGAACTGTAGTAAAAATCATCATGTATGTTCAGAGCAACAAAGGGGAAAATAAAAGCAATCAGGGACATTTTGTCCTATCGACATAATGACCTAATGGATGTCTGAAAGTGAAAGGTCATTAAATATATGAAGCCCGAGCAGATTTGTTAGCAGTCGGTGGAGATTTTGGCTGAGAGGTCCTGGATCCGGCGAGCGCTGCAGCTCTTACACAAGATGTGGCCGTCAAGTGGGTAACAGCCTCGACCTTCGCCTTCGGAGGACAGCAGGAGACCGCATTCCTGATAAACACAGACACTTCAGTCACTTTGACTTGGTTTTATATTCTATTATTTCTTATCACCCAATGTTGATCATAAAATTTCTACGACTGTCACTTTCCATCTAAAACTATAATTTAATACAACAAACTGTCTGACTCACCTCACAAATGTAACAATTGACATGGAAGCTGCGGTCTAGAGCTACAATCCTGACGGTCTCTTCCTGCCCCGGTTCAGGCATGATGGGGTCACCACACACCGAGCAGCGAGGTGCGTATTTCCTATTAGAGATAGCATCCGTCAAAGCTCACTGCCAGTAGAAATTACAACACTTCTGTCTCTGCCGTAACAATGTGGTGCATGGCCCGTGACTGTGTTACATACCGATGGAAGTCCTCTATGCAGTGTATCTGAGATGTGGCATCCACAGTGAAGGGCACCCCGTCCAAGCAGCAGTTACAAACCACACATGTGAAACAGCGAGGGTGGTAGGCTTTTCCCATGGCCCGCAGAATGCGGTCCAGAATCGGCTTAGAGCACTTAGAACAGCGCTCTAGCGTACTCTAAAAACAAAAAAATCAATACTAGGCATAAGTAAAATTGAAAAAAAATGTGATTAAAATCCCTATTCACTGGAAGTAGAGATACATACAATAAAAACTGTTATCCTACTGAGCCACAATGTGCATGTGATCACAGAAACTGCTAAATGTACCGCAGTTCCTTAACTTACAATGTAACAGCTCTCACAGTAACTCTTTTTCTCTAGGGCGTAAAACGGTTGCCCTCGGAGACGTGCATGGCAGGTGATACACGTGAAACACTCCACATGGAAGACCTGCTCCATGGCGATGCATCCACTGCCATCACCGACGACGTTGTCACCACAGCGGGCACAGCGACCTGAACGCAGGTGTGGCACAGAAATCGACAGGTTAAAAAAAATTTTTTTTTTAAAAGGTTTCCATCTTTACAAAGGCAGACTGCTTGTGATACTGCCGTACCAAAATAATCCTCTGCAGGAGGGTGATTCATATCATACACCAACTTCTTGGTGAGCCGATCCAGCTCTTCCTCAGGCCTCGTCAATGCTGCCCCCTGCTGGAGGAAAGAGGCAATGGGTATGACTGTAAAATAACAGAGCTTTTACTGCCTGGTTACTTAAGTTATCATGAAAACTGTCAAGCAATAGAAGTTGTTTTTTTAAATCAACAATGAATCAAGTTAAGATTTTTCTTTGCAAACCATTCTATTTATATTATTTAATGATATACTTTTTTCAGAAGTTTAATTCATAAGAGGTTTGGCTTCTGTGTGTCTACCTTGTTTAACTGATAAGCAGGACTCTGTGCAGCTCCGGGCCCAGTCTGAGTATTTTCCATCCCTCTCTTGGACAATTGAACCTGGTTAACTCTTCCTCCAGTCCCTGAGCCACTGCTCTTGTACGCACCCTCAGAATGCATCTCCTGAGCTTGTGAGCTGTGATGTGGGGGGTACCAGCCCTGCGGACCTGTCTGAGTCTGGGGTGGGGGTCTTGAAGTGTGCTGGCGAGGAGGGGGTGGAGTGTAAGCCTGTTCAGCCTGCCTCCCTGTCTGAGAGTAGGTGACAGGCTGCGCCGTCTTGACCTGCACGCTGAACCTGGGCCCGGTCGGGGTCGAGGCAGTGGTGTACGATGCAGGGACGGGCTGAGGATAGGGTTTAGGGGTTGAGGTGGAGTAGTAGTCCTGCTGGTGGGAGTACTGAGGGTTCTGGTGCTCATTAGGGTAGGGAGGTGCCGGGTGGTACTGGCTCTGGGGGTGAGAGTTGTAGCCCATGGATGGCCGACCCTGAGGAGGGGCTGCAGGCTTGTAGTGATCCCCTGAGATGTATTTGTTGTAAGGCACATTGTCATAGAGCTGCGAAGAGGCAAAATATGACAGCACTAAGTCAACATGCCAACATGATAGTCACATAAACCAGAATTTATCACATAATCATGCATCTGTAAATGTCTTGAAAATAAAATGCTATACTTGGGTGCTGGAGTCCTGCGGGTGGCTGTCCAGATCAGCCAGCATACTGGTGAGGGAGTCAATATCAGCATCAATCTTTGAGTGATAGCTGGTTGCCTTGTCAGATCCACGATGCTAATCAAAGAAAAGAATTGAAACAATGATTTCAATCATTCCAATTACTTGAAGTTTAAATCACCTTTTCAGCGGATCTCTTTTCATCCCTCAGAGACAAGAGGTCTCAAAAACTATGGGTTTTTTATTTGTTTTGTTTAATTCAGCGAAGCTACAAAAATAACACCCACCATGAGGTCGTAGCTGTCCATGTGAGGGTTCCAGTTGCGATCTTCTTTAGGACCATGGGGAGGAGGGTAATAGTGATCGCTTGATGAATGATGAATGGGCCCGACTATTGATTTGGGTACAGAAATTGTAAACAGTCTGAGCACGATTTTTCAAGAAACAATTACTTAGAAAAAAACAAAAAAAAACTGCATGCAAGTCCACTGTTAAATGATAGTTTTAGAAGCCAATAAAATAATTTTACCATCCAAAATGTCTGACAAGATCTGTTCCCAACATGATTGTGATCAACACTTCCAATCAGAGGTTCACAAGTTCTCTTCAAGGACAAAACTCACTTTCCAATTACTTCTTTCAGCTATTCCTAAAAGCCCATATTTGGACTATAAATTACAATAATAAATAAAAATTCAACTTCCCAGCACAATTCTGGCATTCCACCCCCCATACAGACTTATGTTATACTCTGTAATTCTACTCCAAAGAAATGTTTAAAACCCGACAATCTTGATTTTACAATAACTTTAACGTACAGTAAGACCGTTTGTGAAATTTTAAATTCTAATTCTGAATAGATTTGTGTAATACTGTGTAAATAGACTGAGACTCAACAGTCAGCCTGTCTGAAGTCCTTTCATGTGTCAGTATCAGTTTTAGCCCAGGAAGAAAAAAATGCAGGGAAGGAATGTGAGTGCTGAAGCCTCATGTCCTTCACCATTTACAGTGAAACTGCTTTAGAGAAGTTTCTTTTTTCATAACCAGCTCAGACAAAAAGAACTATAACTCATGAAAAACTATTGAAATAAAACAATGAACATTAAACAGGTCTATTGTTGAAGTTTAAACATTTACAGAATATAACGACTTCACAGTTCCTTAAAATCCTAAAGTCTTCCTGTTCAAGGGCTGATTGTGCTTCTTTGTGAGTAGTTCTCCTTTGTTATAGGTTAAAAACAAAAGACTACAGAGCAAAGTTTGAGTCACTCATAATGATGCCATATGGATGTTACAGCATGTTTGTTTTTCTTAGAAATGAGCCTTAAGCCCTGGTTATGGTTCTAGTTTTAGTTTGTGACTTGTAGCCTTCTTACCTGTGGGCCCAGTTGCCATGTACCTGTTGGTCATCCCACCTCCTCCTCCGTTTTGGTCGTAGGGACTGTATTTTGGCCGGAACTCGGATGTGCCCTTCTTGTTAGGGGCTCGGTAGATTGCTGCGCCAGCAGAGTGGGACATCTGAGGGACGGCTCGCTCTGGACTATCCAAAGTCCTCGGTGGTAGCCAGGTGGGACCAGACATGGCAGGCTTCAGAGATAAAATGACCAAGTAAAATATGTATATGTGTTAATAACATTTATTTCTTAAAATAACTACTGAAAGCATTCGATTTGTGTCAGTAAATCATACACAACTTCCCATCTTAATACAGTTGTGGCTTTTGTGTGTATTTATGTAACTGGTAACCCATGGAAACTACGGGATGCTTCAGACTTTGTTTCCTATGGCAACAGGAGACATACAGATTGGACAATGGGCTTCTAGTTGAGTAGGAAAAGAGCAGTCATTCTAATGCTCGGGGGGTTTCCAGCAGGCCGGCACACGCATTAAAACACGTGTGAGTATGTTTTTGTGTGTTTTAAGACACAAACAATCATGTAAAAAAAACAAAAAAACATCACACATGCAGACATGCTCATATTCAGAATCACAAGCAGGTGCAAACCGATGGCTGCCCCTTGCCTCTTAGCCGCCACAATAGTCATTGTGCTTTTGTGTTTACACACCAGTATCATGCATTTCCAAATGAAGCCGAAACAAAAACAGGGCAGGAAACATTGTGTAATTATATGTATCTGTATACAAGTGAACACCTGGTTTATAACAATATATTATGTACTCTCTGTGGGATAAATAACACTGAATTTCACAGCTGGGCTGTCAAAGTGCTGACTTGCACACAAGGGTTTCAGGAAACCACAGTTATATAAGAAGTCATCCAATCTAAAACCAATCATAATACCGTATTTCAATGCATTTTATATTAAATGTCAGAAAGAACTAGATGAGTCAAATAAAAAATTCCTTGGGCTGCATTTTCAGCACCAGAGAAATACTATTTATATCGTGGATTTGTCATTTTAAACATAATTAAACTAATCACACTCTTGGAAAACAAAACAAAAAAGATGCAAGATACTGTATACACCAGCATCATTATAAAGTCACTATTGTCAGACAGACCAAATAAGAAATTTATCTACTTTGAGTTCTGAAACCCTCTCATATCTGTCTTTACATCAGTCAAACCCAAATACACACACAGAATTACAAGTATTGCAAGTGTGGGGAAATTAATAATCCACTCAGACTGATTGTATGTGGGCTGTGTGACCATCCCTGCTAAGAAGATTATGATAGATGAGAGATTGCTGTAGCTACACATACATACAATAGTCAAACAGGGGAGTTAAGGTTTTTAAAAAAAAATACTTTACAAACTTTTGTTATCATCATTAATATTCATTATAATATATTTCTATACATTGTTGTGGTCAGCATTAAATCATGCAGGGTCCGTCTGTTACACTATGCCCACGTGGAGGGGGAAGAGTGACCACCACCTACACTACTGACCTGATTTAAGCGTCTGTCTGAATCCGGATGAGCGTACACTCAAATCCGAGGCTGGCTGGGCCGGAAAATTAATCTCAGTTTCATCGCTCTGTGCTGTAAAGCTAATTGTTATTTCTATGCGACTTACATCACGAAGCTTACACATACATCCATCAGATAAATCGGTCTGAGACTCTTGCTGACTGTAAACGAGACATCGCAACTCGTGAAACGTCAAAGTTGATGACACTGACAAGCGTCAAGCAGCAGGGAGAAACAAAGTGCACATCCGGTATTTATTAAATGATAAAAACAAATTATACCCCGTGTTAGCATTTTGGTAACAACAACAAAACAGAATAAAAGTGTCATGATGAAATAGGATAACATCAATAACTAAAACCACTACGGTACAGCTGAGTTACTCACATGAACAATAATATTTTCCTACCTTTTACTGTAGTGTTAGAGTGCGCTTTCCTTCGGTCTCATCTACAAAAACAACAGAATGAAATCGATCAATTGAAACAGATAAGCTCATTAATACACATATATCATCACTACTATCCTGTTTTCAACTCCGTAACAGTATACTCAGAGACTGAGAAAATGTACAGCTCCTCGTCTAAATCCTTTTGTGCGTCACACATGCGTAAAAACAAACCATTTAAATGCTACAGTAACCCGCAATAAGTGAAAACGAGCAATTATTAACTTTAATAACAGGCTTGTTTACTTGTTTGATAGCCTGTTTTGAACTCGAGCAAAGCTCGTGCCTTGCCCCCAGGCTAACTTTCAACACGACCGAAGAGAAAAAAAACAAAGCAGTAACGGATACCTACCGCCCGAAACGAGACACACAAACACAACTTACACTTGCATTTAAACGCTAAAAGGTCGGTGAAAAATGTCCTGATAAAAGTTTATTTTTGTTGAAGCATCATTAACCTACTTTGTCGCGAAACCGAAGGCCTTTAGCAGCGGCAGCAGCTCCTCACTGCATTCCCGATGTGTGACGTAACTCTGCGCGTACCCAAACGCGCGCGAGAGGTGGCGGTGGGTTTGACAGTGAAAAATTTATCTTTTTTTGTAATAAAAACACAGTTCTCAACCACGTTATAGATAATAGCTTAAAAACTCTCATAAAGAAAAAATATATACTAAAGATTATTATTATTATTATTATTATTATTATTATTATTATTATTATTATTATTATTAGTAGTAGTAGTAGTAGTAGTAGTAATAGTAGTAGTAGTAGTAGTATTTCAACATTTAAACAAACCATTATATTTAATTACCATATATACATATGTATATAATACACACATATACATAATTTTTTTAATCATCCCCCATCCCCATCCCCCACCCAACTCCCTCTTTGACATGCAGTTCCTACCAAGTTTTTAACATACATAGAATCAAGTATAAATATGAACACAAAAATAAGTATGATTTAATTAAACACATTAGTTGATTACTTTATAAACTAATACATAAAAAAGGAAGGAAAAAAAAGGCCTGGCAAGAAAGTTATAAATAAATACATGAATATAACAACTGTCTACCTATGTCTATTTTTTTTCCCCCAGCACCGCCATATCTAAAAAACTACCATGCCGTGCTCCGACGTAGGACATCAAGTAAACATCTAAGAGAAAAGGGGGGGGGGGGAAGAAATAGTAAATACAATTTAAAAATAAAGGTTATAGCCAACATGACCTTTTACCAACATACCATATGCCTGATCAAGAAATATGTTAAATGGATCCCGAATTTGGTCATATAATGTCATATTATTCTTTATTTTATATGTTATTATTTCCATTGATTTCCATTGGATCATCAGTTTTGTCCATGTACCAATGTTAGGGGCCTCCACATTTTTCCAATTATTAGCTACTGCCTTTTTTGCTTGTATTATTGCCAAATCTACAAATTTACTCTGATGTAGACTTCATTTAAGACTAGTTGAGTACCAATGCAGCAGTATCAATTTTGGATCCAATAGGATGCTTAATGACATGACATTATTGTTCTTAGTTGTGTCGCTAAATAGTACCATTGAAAATTTGGACATTTTAAACCCCCTTGCATCAAATGGTAAGGACAACAACGACAAGTGGACTATAGGGCTTCTTTTATTCCAAATAAATCTTCAAAATAAAATTATGATTTTCCTAAACATACCCTGAGGTGGTGCTAATGGAATGTTTTGAAATAAAAACATAAATTGAGGCAATACATTCATCTTCAATAGGTTGATCCTCCCTATAAGAGAAATAGGTAAGGACATCCATCTGTCGATATTCTTATATGTTACGTACATTGCATTTCCATAGTTCATTGATACTATTTTTTCAAAGTTTGATGAAATCTTTATCCCCAGGTATGTAAAGTCAGTTGTAATAAAATCACATAGGAGATTTAAATTTTGCCTTTCTTTATCATTGAGTATCATTAATGAAGATTTTGATGTATTTATTTTATATCCAGAAATGTTCCCAAATATTCTAATTAAATTCAATGTCGTTGGTATTGAGGATTTTATGTGTTTTAAAAGGATTCCAAATACATGTCATACAGGCCTTACCATTTTCTCTTTAAAATGTTTATATAGGTCAATTGGAAGACCAACGGGTCCAGCCGCTTTACCAGTATTCAAAGCTTCTGTGGCTTCTGTAATTTCTTCAATACTTATTTGCCTGTCTAGACTTCTTTTACTCTCAGATGAATATTATTACAATATTATTGCAACTTTCGTCTATCTATCTATCTATCTATCTATCTATCTATCTATCTATCTATCTATCTATCTATCTATCTATCTATCTATCT
>JBBBVU010000005.1:10786178-10797194 GCA_037177055.1 Atherinosoma microstoma
CTATCTATCTATCTATCTATCTATCTATCTATCTATCTATCTATCTATCTATCTATCTATCTATCTATCTATCTGTAGGGGCATTGTAATAATGCTTCATGGCAATAAATCTTATACTGCTGGAAAGCCTGTTTAAATGGTGCTTTGTTTGAAAGGAAAATGCATTTGTGGAATAAGCAGAAGAGTTGATTATGTGGGTTGTGCACATGAAAATCTTTCCCATGAAAAAATATTCTCTGCCAATGCCAAACAGCTGATTCTGCTATTGGCTCTTGTGTTTGAGCTTCTAGTGCCCCAGGTGCTAAGAATCAGGTGCCTAATTAGTGCCTGATTAACAGCACCTGTGAGAGCTACAGCAGTCAGAGTGGTTGTGTTGGTAACTCTGACATGAATAGCATGCCCAAGCTGATCCCACAAGTGGACTGCAGACAGAAAGTTCTGGAGGTAGTCTCTGATAAACCCTACTGTGGGGCCAATCATCTTGGGCAGTTGGCACGATGCTGTGTGCCAACCGCCAATGAAGAAGAAGAAGAGGAGCTGTTTGGCCTTGGCCAGTGATTTCAATCTACTGAGTACACATCAAAGGCTCTGGCATTGGCAGAAAAGATTTGGAAAGTTTTTCAAGGCACATTCCACACATACTCAACTCTGCTACTCATCCCAGAAGTGCATTTTCCTGACAAATGGGGTACCATTTAAAAGGGGAAAAAACAAGCTTTCTGGTAGTATAAGATTTATTACCAAGAAGTATTGTTACAACAAAGAATGAATCCACCAAACACACATTTCCTTACTTTTGTTTATATCATAAGAAACCAATTATTTTCTCTAGACCAGCTTATTATAAATCTGTGGCTGTCATAATTTTTGTTAAAGACACCATCAAGAAAACTTTATCTGATCTGGCTCTTTATGTTTAACATTTGCTCTGCAGGGAATTCTCCAGTTTATTCAGACTCGCTACCTCCTCTTATCCCAGCATGATCTGTTCTAAAAAGCATCTTGTGTGGTGAGGAATTCTTGGCTTCCTCAGCCTTCAAGTGTACCTATAAATGTTCAGTGGGGTTGAGGTCGGGTGACTGTTGAGGAAGTTGATGACTGTCACTGCCCCTTAGTCTTTTCTGGTCTTAAAGTAGATCACTTGCAAAGCTTTGAGGAGTGTGTTGGCTCTTTATCCTGCTGTAGTATCATCCTTCTTCACAAAGTTGACAATGAACTCTTCTTTGTCACAGTGGAGCCAGTTTATTGCAGTTTTATGTCTCATAATAGGTTTGGTGCTTCACGGTATCATTCGGTCTCTTCTGCTCATCACCTCTCTGCTTCAGGTTAAAATAGATAGATTTGGTCAGGAAGACAAGATGAATGATCATTTTAGGATCAAATGTTTGTAATAATAACTGTCCATAGAGAGCTTGGTTTTCTGCACCCAGTTGTTTTTCCACCACTCATGGACAGCTCATATGGAGGTCAGGTTCTTTGCTCTTTTATTTTGTGCTTCATGAAATTTGGGTCAACTGTCCCTTACCCGCCAGCCCCGCCCTATTTTTCCTTCTTCATCTTCCCGTTCCTCCCTGCACAACATTGGAGGCCTCCCGCGATCCCCAAAGAACGGCTTTAAGTGAAAGGGTTTCATAGTTTCATCATTTATTTTTTGTGTAGCAATCCATCTCTGACAAATGAAGGCAAACTACCAAAGCTGCTCCCTGGGATCTCCCTGCTTCCTCCGCCTCCTCCCCAGAGAGCTCTGCAATCACAGGAAGAGGCGGTTTAAGCAGATCTATGTTATTGTTGAAGCAGCCATCAACACTTTGGCACCAAGTGGGGGTTTTGAAGTCAAAGCATGACTTTAGGCCATACGTTATCAGATAAACAATATAGCTCTGTCCAGGCAACCAGGAAACCACAAAACAAGGCAAAGCCCTTCATGTGAGAAGAGCTGAATTTTTGTGTCACTCTTCATTTTGACTGCAAAAGGCCTCAGCTTTGTGTTTTATCCTAAACAGGGCCAGTGGGTCGCAGATGGGCACTGACAGATGGGGTAAAATTCAGGAAGTCGCCACGAACGTTGCCCCACTTTGCCAACGGACAGACTCAATGGCTTCCGGCCATTGGTGAACCCGTTTAGTAATGTTCTTACTTTTCCTCAACCCCCCCCCCCCTTCATCCGTTCTTCTCACAATGCCTGGAAGTAGCCGAGACCTACAACTCCCGCTCTGTTTTCTTAATCGTTATTTTCCTTTATGGTTTTTCTTTTTCTTTTCTTTTTTTCACAATACACACAATTGATCCAACCTCCAACCAAACACACAAAAACACAAGGACACCCACACGCACTCTCCATCCCAGTCATACATTTTACTTCCTATTTCCATTTCCAAAGGCTTATAGTAAAAGTAAGGATTAAATTAAATTATGGTTGATACATTAACTTATGATAATAACTGCATTTGGAAAACAAATCCCAAAGTGCTACACAGTACAGACAATGAAAACACACGAATAGTAAAGACCAGTAAAATATTACAAACTTATAACTTAGCATGTGTCAAAGTGTTGGGAACACATAATGTACTAGACAACTAATCCAGTCTTTCTTCTTGAAAAACAAAAGAAATTATTAAATCCAGTTTACAAAATCATCAAACTCACTGTTTATCAAACTGAAAATACTTTAATTTGAAGACCTGGTCAATTTAAAAATTGTTCAAATTATCTAGTAAAAAATCATCAAATGCCAAAAAGCACCCAAATGTTTTTTAAATTGTGAGAGAGTAAATTATGTCTAAGAGTTACTGTTTAAAAAAAGTATTTCACTTCATCCTATACCATTTTTTTAATTTAAAAGTTGAGATTATGCGTATTAAATGTTAACTTTTTTAGTTTGAAATTTTAGTTTGATATAGAAATGCAAATCAAAAAATAAAATAAAAATGTCGCAGCTCATCACCTGGCTGCAGTTATATCTGTCAATAGTAAATTTGACACCTTATTCCTGAGTAATGTAGGTGTTTAGTTCTGCAATGCACT
This sequence comes from Atherinosoma microstoma, assembly GCA_037177055.1. NCBI lineage: Eukaryota > Metazoa > Chordata > Actinopteri > Atheriniformes > Atherinidae > Atherinosoma > Atherinosoma microstoma. The sequence goes on from JBBBVU010000005.1 coordinate 10,789,206, forward strand.
TAAAAAAAAGCAAGACCTACATCTATTATATTGTGTTGTTTAAATGGTTTACAAATAACTGCACACATTATAGAAAGAAATGTCCAGGCTGCAGCTTTGAATTACATAGCCAAACACAAGCTTTAGTTCACTGTAAGATTGGAGATTTGGTGCAATCGTTTTACTGACAAGTTATTGAATAACCCCTATTTCAAATGAAATGTTCTATTTTCCAGTTCATTTTTTGCTGTACACCATGAATCTATGACTGGACTGACAATGAGGTAAATTTCCGTTTGTTTTTTAGTTATTCATGACCTCTGCGCCCTCATCCTCTCACTCCATTACCACCACCTCCCACCTCTGTTTCTCCTCCCTTATCTCCTGCTTGCTTTATATTATTGACGGATGTCCTGCACCGGCGTTTTCATCCATGTCTCTGAGCAGCTTCGCAGGATGTATTCACATGTTTGTGTGTGTGTGTGTGTGTGTGTGTGTGTGTGTGTGGGTGGGCGTGTGGGGAAGTTCCTGCACATCTGTCGGCTGCATTTCTCTCACTCAGGGTGGGGTAAAGGTTGTTTTTCAGCACAAAGAGAAGGTGTCTCCCATCTAGAAAGATCAAGTTAGTCTTGCTTCCTTCCTCCTGGTCCTCATAACATGTCACCTCTGCTCTCGGGCAGCGAGCCAGAAGCTTCCGGACAGTCTTTGCATCTCTTATTATCCTTGCAAATGAGGTATATATGGGTGGTATGTTTTATCTGTTTGTTTGTTTGTTTCAGTGGGATGTTGCTCAAAGTTTTGAACAAATTTACATGAAAATTTTACTTGACATAGGGAGTGGCCCAACTTATTTTCCAGGGCCGGAAGCAGATCCAGACCAAAGACTTTTCCAATCAAGTAACAAATGAACAAATATTATTCTGATTTAATAATATCAGGGCTCTTAAGAAGAAATTGTGCGTGATGCGTGAGCCTTCCACAGAACAAAAAACCCTAGTAATGTAAAATCTCAATAATAGTGGGAATATAATTGTGGAAATGTTTATCCAACAATAAGCTGAGGTCTTCCAGCTTCCTCTCTAATAGTTTCCTCTGTCCTGGAGAGGGCTGAAGGGTAGGAAAGCGTTGGTGGGGGATGTTTTCTGGCCTACCCTTGGACAGCCAGGCACGTATTGCATTTCCCCAAGGGTCCAAGTATGTATTTTTTCAACGTGGCACATAAACACACTAAGCTTCAGTTCTTGTAGAGCCATGGGGGTTTAGAAAAACTAATAGCCCACTAAAAATACTTAAGGCCTGGAGCTTGGGCCATGGCTTTTCCTGCGTTACTTCCACCGTACGCGTGGGCCATTGAGGAAAGAGGAAACAAGCAGCTCTTGTTGTAGGGGAGTTTCCTGCAAGACCTTATAAAGAGCTCCCTACCCTCAACCTCCCCTCATAGAGTTGCTCTGAACCAGTGGAGACTGTGGGCGAGTCCCTGCTCCTCATCTCTGACTGCTGACTGAACACTCAGACCAGGGTTTGACGGCAGTGCAGTGCACGGTTGTTCTCGTCCCTGCTGGTCGGGGTGAGTTCTGAGTATATTCACATATTTTTGTTGGCTGTTTTGATAATTGTTTGCTTTCTTTGGCTTGCTTTTCTTTTAAGACGGTAGCAATAGATTGTTAATCATGGATCGGCGCAACAAGATTTGAATGGAAAGAGTGATAAGTTTAGATGAATTTGAATAGTTTTATTCAGTCACTGCAAGGAAAATTGACAGATCACAGTTTTCAAGTGCATATAGCTTACTATTTCATACATGGATGATAAATAATTGTCTCTTTTTTCCGAAAACAGGTACGAGTAGGGAGCTGGTCTCACCTAGATGTGTCTGGAACACTCCAGTATATTTATTCCTTCAGTTACATACAGGTAGGCCAGTCTGAAGCTATATTCATGCAAACATTCATAATTTCACCCCATGCAGTGAGAATACAAATGGTGTTTGTCTTATAATACAATATCTGCAGATCCAGGTAAGACAGATGGAAGTGTTGGAAGGATACAGGGCAGATAAAGGGCAGGCCATGAGGGCTGAAGGATATGTGAAGGAGTTCACGCGCCACTCCAACGATGTGCTGCTGAACCTGAATGAACTCCGGCACAGAAGCATCCTGACTGACACCACCCTGGTTGTCGGAAACGTGCATCTGCCGGCGCACTGTGCTGTGCTTGTGGCCTGCAGGTCAGTGTATAACATGGCAAAGGTTTTCTTTAATTGTTGCACTTTACAACCCCGACTCTTCTTTAATCTCTGCAAAGTAATGCTTGCATCTGTTGCATCTCTTTGCTTAAATTATTCTATTTTTCTCTCTACTGGCAGTGGGTTTTTCTACTCTCTGTACTCCCGTCGAGTGTTGCTTCAGGGGCGTGGTGGCAGCGGGGAGCAGCTTATGACTGTGTCTCTCCCCAACACCTTGGATCCATCCTGTGTCTCCCTGCTGATTGACTTCATGTACACCTCCCGCCTCCCTCTGACTCCAGGCATCGTCTCCGGAGTGCTGGCTGTCGCTGCCTACCTGCAGATGGACCACGTGGCCGACACCTGCCGGGATTTCATGCAGTTGCACTGGTGAGAGCCTGTAAATAGCATCTGCTGTCTGATAAGATCATGTGGATTAATAATATAAAAGATGCTATGTGCTAAGACTTTGAAAAGTCCATCAGGTATGAATCAGAAAGGTGTCATATGTGATTTTTCTTTTTCAGCACAGAGAATTTAAATGCTACATGCCCCCAGTTGGAGCTGGACTCTGGGGTATCCGTAGCCTCTGTTACCCCTAAAGGAGGTAAAGTGCCTCATTCAGAACCCCAGCGGTCACTCCCAACAGCCAGAGAAACAACGTAAGGGAATTATCTGCATCTGAAAATCATTAAACTGATGTAAGACAAAAGAAACTGATCTGTTTATGTGACTCATGACTTTGGGATTTTGTTTTTACGTTATCAGATATTCTGCTGCTGTGGTTCGTGTGCCTTTGTCTGTTGACAAATTTATCTCATTACAACACTTCCTTTGTTTTTCCTGCAGGTTGCCTTTTGTCCCAGAGGGCTCTCTCAAGCCAGGGGCTTTCCCGACCTGCCATCTGAGGTCAGATGAGCTGAAAGAAGATCCAGATTCACCACTTTTGGGCATCCCGACTTCATCCCCAAACAGCCCTGCCCTCTCCAGCTGCCAGCCAAACTCTCCTGCTGAGTCCAACACATGCAGTAAAAACCTTGTGGTATGTCTACAAAAGCCTCTAAGAGAAAGCTATAGTATTATTGAAACTACAGCTTTGTGTTAACAAGAAAACTAAAATAATCAGGCAAGTTTTGTTGATTTTTTTCAGATTGATACCAAAGCCACACCTGATCCAAAGGCCTGCAACTGGAAAAAGTACAAGTATATTGTATTAAACCCTCTCTGTGCCGCTGCAACAGTAAAAGAGGAGACGGAGGAGCTACCTGCTGCTAACAAGATGGATCTGACACCAAAGCAACCAGCAGAGGCGTGGTCTGGAGAAGTGCCTGGTCAGATTGATAGGTAAACTAGAAAAACAGATACAAAGACGTGACAGAAAAAATTTAAATAATATAAATAATTTTTGAACCTCCTGTCATCAGACAGGGGCAGGCCTCCTGCTACGAGGGTTCTGGCCGAGCCCCTCCCCTCGGGCCACCTCCCTCTGTGGATAACCCAACAGTTCCTCCTGCTTACAAAGAAGGATCAGGTAGACACAAACACAAATGCTAGAGTTTTACAAGAATTTTTTGTCTCATGATCAAGTTAATTGGTGTCTTAAACATGTTTTTTTTTTCCTCCTGTCTTCTTGGCTACTCCAGTCTCACCCAGCACCATTTTTGCAAAACTGCATCCTTCTGATCCAGAAGCTTCCCATCTCAACCAACCTCCTATCAAACGTGAGAATCACTATGTGCCCTATTGTTATTCTGGCAATCTGCAAGGAACCAAGTCCATCTCCTCAGGTGAAAATACAAAAACCTTTCTTTGTAATTTACAATCTTGTTTGAGAAATTAGCAGCAAATATGTAACAACAGTGAACTTTTCTGCTGCAGGAGACAAGCCGTACCGCTGCAATGTGTGTGGAGCTCAGTTCAACCGACCAGCTAACCTGAAAACTCACTCTCGCATTCACTCTGGAGAGAAGCCTTACCGCTGTGACACCTGCGGTGCGCGATTTGTTCAGGTGAGGGCCTCACTCTGTGTAAATGTGCATGCATTAAAACACTTGTAAAACAAACACTGACCTGATCCCTTATACTAAACTATCTTGAGCAATCAGCTGACCAATGAGAGCTGACTTGACCTTTTGGGAGCGGGTTTTTATAAGTAAAGGGTGTAAAAGGGAATGTTTTAGACAGGAAGTGACAAGAGGTGCTTCAACATTCTCCAGTATGAGAAATTCTATGTGCTATTTGAAGACTGAAGCATGCTAACTCATTTCAGTAGATCACAACGTTAAATCATGAACCTGTTTATGAGGAAATCATAGGCTACTTAAAAACATTTGGGGGTATTGTTACTGTTTCTAACTGTAAACAAACTAATCGTTTACTGGACCTCGTGCTCGATCATTTTCTTTAAATTTAAATTTCCCAACAACTCAAATGGTTTCAGAGCAAAGAAAAATCCCCATGCCAAGAATGATTTTATAAATGCATGGGATTACTTAGTGTGAAATCTAGCACAAGTTTTATGTTTCTTTGTGTAGTTTCTAAGATTTTGATTTCTTTTGTTTTGAATGACTGATTATTGGTTGTGGCTTGTCATTCCTGGTATTAGGTTGCCCACCTTAGGGCCCACGTCTTGATTCATACAGGGGAGAAACCCTATCCCTGCCATACCTGTGGCACCCGGTTCCGCCATCTGCAGACCCTGAAGAGCCACCTGCGCATCCACACTGGAGAGAAACCTTACTCTGTAAGTCATAAACACACAGTATCTCTTCATCAGTAGAACATATCATCCAGAAAAGAAAAAAAAAATGAGAAAAAAAAGCACAGCACGTGTCATGGACAAAATCCGACACTGTCCTGTCACTTCCCTGACGTCTAACTTGTTTTCCAGTGTGAGAAATGTGACCTTCACTTCCGGCACAAGAGCCAGCTGCGTCTGCACCTGCGCCAGAAACATGGAGCTGTCACCAACACAAAGGTCCGTTACAAGGTGCTGACTGAGCCTTTCCAGCCTTTTCTGCAGGCCTGCTAAAGAGGGGAACCATTACATCATTCACAATAGCCAACGTGATGAGTGTTGTCTCATATGAGCTACCTATTTCTGTCTGAAAATGTCAAATTTGGTGATTGAATTATACAAATTTTGGTTGATAGTCATCTGTAGCTTTTGGGCTGAATTGGGCATCACATAAAGAGAAAAATCCTTATTACATTTGGAGGAAAAAGGGAATATGTTTTCTAATTTAGCATCATTTGTTGGATGAGGTTTGGAATTGTATCATATATCATGATTGATATTTTAGCAGAAATGGGCGGGTCTTCTTAGATGGAGATGTTAGAAAAAGGATTTAAGCAAGTTTTGTTGAAGGTTTGTGACAAGATCTAATGAAGGGAAAAGTAAATGGAACAATGTGTATAATGAATATGAAAGAAATGTGTGTATGTGAATAGTTGGAAAGAAAGATGAAGGAGGTCTAATAGAAAGGCAGTGAATTGTGAAATATTAGGAAAGAATCAAAATGGAGCACAGATTTTAAATATGCTGAAGGACTTCGTTGTGTTTTCTCATACATGTGTATTTAACTGATTGACCTTAACCTTATGGCCAGGGGCCTGTGTGTTGTCCATAAAAACACTTATGGATATTGTGATATGAGCTCTTACAGTCCAAGCAGGCCAAGGACTTAGTTCTCTTGTTCTGAATATAAAGCGTAAAAGTCGAATAATATGTTGTTTATGACAAAGGCATTTCAAGAAGAAAATTTAAAGCAATTGAATGGTTAAATATAATTTAAAATTTGTATTTGTATAAGTTCATTTGCAGGACAAATTGAAATTAAATAATTTTGATATCATCTGGGCATTTGGTGTCTGGTGTTTTTATTTATTTGTCACACATAACGTGTTGCATGACAGAAAAACAAATTATTATCCATAAAATAAGTATGTCATTAAAAAGATTGTAATAACTGCAGAAAAACCTGCTCCTTTTTTTTGCCACACTCCTCTCCTTCAGCCTTCTTCCTCCCTGGACTTCCTTCCTCTCATTAGAAATCTGGCTGCCCATGAATCCCATCTGCTCTCAAGTCAAGTCTATTGCGCCATTTTTCAGGTCTTGTGCTGTTTGTCTCGGTGTGGAAACAATGAAGCTGAGGGCACCTGCTTCCTCCAGGGTCCTAATACTCCACGATCGCACTGAAACCCGACAACACGTGTGAGGGCTTCAGGGTGCTTCCTGAAGGTGAGGGGGTGAATGTGGAGGGCCACAGACTCCTGCTGAACTCTCTCACCCTCTGTCATCCGCGTTTCCTGCTCCCTGATGAGTTGTGGCGTTCTGGACTTCTTGTCTGGGTTCAGACGACAAACACTGGAAGTTTGACGGGACTTTCCAAGCTTCAGTCCCCCTTCTCTCCCACTCAGATAAATAAATAAAAGTTATGACTTGTACTTTTTGTCACATTATCAGCTTTTAGCTCATCAGGCTTTGTCAGGGATCTCCCAAGTAGTCAGTTTTCAATGCAAAAATTTGTTAGAAAAGGGTAAATTTCAGGAAGTGAATAAGAAATAAGGAACTATGTGCTGCTAGCGAGAAGTGGGTGGAACCCTCTGGAGTTTTTTTGCTAGAAATGACAAAACATAGATTCCTAATGTGAATGTGTGAAGTATAGCGTTTTACCAATAACCCCCACAAAACCTCTTAGAATTCATTTAAAAAAACAAAATGATAACAAACTTTTGTTTAAAGCTAGCCCTGCAATGTACTGGCAACTCTTCCAGGATGTACTCTGCTTCCTGCAGCTGCAGCCTCCAGATCCCCAGCAACCATCATCCTTTGTAATATTTTTAAAGATGAAAAGTTATGTTTGCAAATTTAAAAAAAAATGCATCGTCATATAAATGATATTGCAATATTATATTTCTTTATAGTATATATTATGTAGTATATTATATCTATATTTGGATTATCATAAATAATTTCCACTCAGGGGACTAACAAAAGTATTTGATTTATTTTTGATGACTATGATTTAATTCATGAAGGACTTACTGAAATATTTCATTTAAACATAAAATTTGGGCATTATTTCTTATTTGATTTATTCTGATTCAGATGGTATTGTGCTTATCACTGTCATCTCAAAACAGGAACATTCCTGGTTTTTAAATCTTGGTCGGGAGTTTGCATGTTCTCCAGCCCTTGAAGGTTTTTCTCTGGCTTCCTTTTCATTAGTTTTCATGTCTTTAATTAAACATAAGTGTGAGTGTGCTTGTTCATCTTGCGTGTCTCTTTTTAGGTCCTTGATGGATTGGAGACCTGCACTGTGTGACATGTTGGGCTCCAGTCCCCTGCGATGCTGAACAGAAAAAGCGACAAAGTGAAGCAAAATAATTTAATGTGAATTTGGACATTTTCTTTACCAGTCAGGAAAAAGGTATGTTCTGGAGGAAAGATAAAACCAAAGTTACAGAGGTGACCTGTGCACAAAAAGGCATGTTTCTTTTGTTTTCATTTAAAAAAAAAAAAAAGATTTATGAACACAAATTAGCATTGAGTCATTACAATCAATAAAATCAAATAACATATTTATGGATCCAAACAATCAGGAGGAAACTATGAAGGTAAAGGATGGCAGTCTTTATTCTAAAACCTTGTGGTTGCCTCCCTCTAGTGTTGCTTCCTTGAACACACATGGGTCAGTTAAGCTCGGTAACCATTTTTTCTTTTTGCTGGTTATACAATTAGCCTTACCTAAGTTTTATTCATTTCCCAATATTCAGTTTCATTT
>JBBBVU010000005.1:10797294-10814524 GCA_037177055.1 Atherinosoma microstoma
ATTGATTTAATCCCTTAAACCTGACAACTTTCTTTTGAAAGCAGTATATTAATGGTTTATGAATAATATTTTCTTGGCCCAAGAATTTAGACAGGGATCTACATATACTAAATCACACAGAAAGTTATCCCGTTCTTAAAACAAGCGCGCCCTCGTGACTACTGCGCACGCTCAGCTGTGTCAAAGTCTCCCCCACCAGCTCCTCGCAGTGACACTGAAGTACGTAGTGAAACATTTTGTTTATCTCGGTGAACCTGGAGACCGCGGACCATGTGCCGATGTGGAGAGAGCTGACAGACCGACTGTGAGTGTTGCATTGGTATCAACTTACTAGCAGCTCAGGGAAGTTTTCACCACCAGGCTGTCAACCGTTTTAGACCTCGTGCGTCGTCTTCATTGATTAGCCGGCATTTTTAGTCCGAGTCCTCTGTTGAAAAGATATGAAAAGACCAACTTTCTACATTTATAACACTGTCATAACCTCTCTGTAACAACAGTTAGACGCGGGAGGAAAAACTAGTTTAAAACTATTTGTGAGCATTAGGAAGTTATTAAACAGTATTAATTGGAAAAAGTTTCAGTTTTGTTATGATTTGCAAAAACAAGCGTTGTGAAGTTACGTCACGGAACAAGTGCTAATACGAGATAATTCATTTGCACATTGTGTCGTCTGCCTGTTTATAACTGATACACACTATAACGTTCTCACCCAATTTTGCGTCCTTATCACACAAAACGATTATCTTCTTGGGAAGTATAATACATTTTTAATTTGTATTCGTAATTCGTAGCAATATAGCCAAGGAAACCATTTTCACATAGGAAAAAATATGCAGCCCTGTAAATGTAATCTATATTTAACAGACACAAGTTCCAAAATAATGATTATCAGTGTCTTCATCCCATTTATAAAGTATAAACACATTTAGAGTTTGGTGCCAGAAGTGTTCTCAAAAAATAAATAATAAACTCAGAAAAGTTTATAGATTGTACAAGAAACACCCCTCTGTAAAATTAGCTGATTAAATGTTGGATGGGTGAAAGTGCCAGGATTGGGTACAAAATAAATACTTAGTAGACTTTTAGTCTTTCCAGGCAAAGATAGTTTGTGGTTGTCAACTTTGTGGCAAACTCCATAAAAAAAATCTTCTGTAAGTTCAATAAGAAATGAAAAAAAAAACAAACAAAAAAAAACAGGTCTTTTAACTTGCATAATGTTGTGAAGGATTCAGGGAGTCTGGGTAAATTTCAGTGTGCAGAGGCTCAGGACATAAACCACTGTTGGATGGTCATGACAGAAGTGTAACCTGAGACTATTGCATAATGAGGAAACTGCACAGAGAAGCTAGGGGGGTTGTTGTGGAACCAGTGTGGAACAAGCTGTCAGATGGCTTAATAGACACAGAGTGTCTGTGCTTGTTTGACCTGCCTGCAGTCTAGATGTGTTAGAAATGACAAAACACATAGACATCTAATGTGACTGTGAATTAATGAATGAGATGAGACATAAAACATTATAGTAAGAACTGAACAGAGAGCTAATAACCGAATGGCAGGTAAGGAACTACAGCATATTGATCACTAAATCACAGGCAAGACACTTCACCTGGGGGTGTGGAATTATTTGGATAACTACAAAAATGGACAAAGTTTTACCAATAACTTTCACAAAAACTTCTTAGATAGCATTGAAAATTCAGAATTATTATAAAACTTTGTTTAAGGCCAGCGCTCTGTTATACTGGCAATTTTTCCTGAATGTATTCTGCCTCCTGCCTGACAGCAGCTGGGACAGGCTCTGGATCCCCCCCCCCCCCATGACCTTCATGATTTGTTATATGTTTAAAGATAAAGATTTCTAAAGTTGATGGAAAATGTACAACAAATTATGAAAAGTCAGAAAACAACCGCCTTAGACTTCTAGATAATTGAAAGTCAGAATGGACACAGATTGCAAAATTGCATTAAATGACATTTTCAATTCCCCTAGAGAGGCTCATCAAGGGAACAGTGATGTTGCACAATTGTAGAAATACCAGTATCACATGATAGATTTGATTACGTTTTCAAAATGCAATGAAGTTGGTGAGTAAAGACACTGAATATAATTTTCGTTTGTGCTTCTTTTTGATAAAAGCTCAAATGGCTTATTATTTATAATATAGATATGTAAAACCATAGAAAACAATCAAGAGACGGTTTTCCATATGATTTCAAATGCAGATGCTGGTTGCCACTCTCATAATGATAGCCAGCAATTGCAATTTAAAATAGAACAAGCATAGCATTTGACCATAATGTGTCATTTTTTGTCACAGCTTTTACCACTGGAACCTGGTGGTTGTAACTCTGCTGCACCTCCTCCCACACCGGTAGGTTTCTGGGTCAGTAGTTCATTCATTTATTTCACTGATTATATAGATTCACAAAAAGTAATCAGCCAATATAATTTTATGTTTGAGTAAAAGTTGTCAGTTTGCCTCAAGACTTTTTAGTTTCTGGCTGATATGTGTCAAGTCTTGCACTGCTTGAGGGGTTTAATTGAATGTTGACTGTAAATTCCTGTAATTCCTTCAACGTGGCCGTGAGTGGCATTAGGTTAGGAATGGATAAAGTTGCTCTGCTACTCGCTGCCTTTATTTATTTATACAACTCACATACTGTACAGAACAAGGAAAACTGCTGCTCAACTCCCCCTATGTTGTGGGAATTATTATTGCCAAGCCATATCTTTCTTATTATCATGTGTACTGAAATAAAAAGCAAGCTGTTATTACTTGAGAAGTGGTCTGCTCATGTACAATACCATATTTATTTTGGATGAAATCATTTACTACCATGCATTGTTTTTCACTGTTGACGAGACTGTTTTATTTTTGAGGGAAGATCAACAGGGGGCCTTAGATATCGTAAATACTCTGACCTGACGCCTAGAGCTGGTACAGCCCCTCAGATGAGATGTGAAAAATATTCATGGAGCATGTAGATGCCCAATTTGCCCAGCATCACCCATATTGCATCAAATACGGTCAGCATTGTTTCATAGTAGAAGAATCAGGTGCTGAACTGGCCCACCTGCAGTCCAGACCATCCACTGATTAAAGCTATCTGGTACCTCATAATCTAGGACATTGTAGATCCTGGGCTATTGGGTAGCTAGAATGACATCAGAGAACAATACTGCATTACTACATTAATGCAGAAGATTCATTTAAAAACAACAACCAAGTGTGTTTGAGTTTTCTTTTTTTAATTTTGTATCACTTCTGTTGTTTACTGTTTATCCAGTAAAGCAGAAATGTTGGAAACTTTCAGTGAATTCTGGCTGAAGAGCTGATTTATCTGTGTGGAAAAGGTTCATCATGTTCATCTGCAATCAGCTGCTGCAGTTCACCTCTTACCTTTATCTGGTCAAATGAAAGCCAAATTGTTAAGCAGCCCAGTCACACATAAATGACACAACAACAGAGGTTATTGGCTCACTGGAAGTTAATCATTACATCAACAACAGAGATCATCTAAGACTTGTTCAGCTTTTTGCTTTTCCTGAGGCTTATTTCTGCATGTGTTTGGAACTTCTTGGAAAGAGCCTGCTCTCCTCGCTCTCCTCGTGCACTTACCTTCATCTTTTGTTGACTTTTTTTTCTAGTTAAGTCTTATTTAGAGATGGCCAAATCGAAGGTGAAATCAGAGAGCATGGCCGATGAAGCAGAAGGGCCAGATGGAGGCTGGGGCTGGGTGCTCGTCGCTGCCATGTTCATCAGCACGAGCCTCGTTTTCGGCCTGATGCGCAGTTTGGGGATCTTCTTCGTGGAGTTCGTCCAGTATTTTGAGGAGAGCGCTCAGGCCATCTCCTGGATCTCGTCCACTGGCCTGGCAGCACAGCAGTTCTTCAGTGAGTCACTGTTAAGCATAGTAACCTATCAATGTGCTGCTTGCATCAGTTTGCATTTATTGAAAATGAATGTACTTTTTCACGACTGAAAAGAATATCCCTATGTTGTTTTTAATTAGTAAGATTGTCTCACATACAGAGGTAATGTGTCTCATTCTCAAGATTATTTCATTCAGATTAAAAAAAACTGCAAATCTTTGCATTTAATGTTTTTAATGCTGTTTCATTTACCTAAACATTAACTATTCTGTTGTTGCAGAAGTTTTTAGAGGATTTATTTATCCAGATAGTTAATTAGTTTCATACAATAGGGGCTATAAACATCATGACAAGCCCTGTTGAGTCCCTCATTACTAACTTGACCTGCTCACGGTTTACATAACTTTATCTAAGATTGCAATGGAGCCCCCAAAGGTGCCCAAAATACAGCAGACTGATTTTTAAAAATATCTTTATATTGAGATATACTCATTTGTTATAGCAATAGTGGTATAAAGATCACTTTGATGAACATCACAAAACACTCAACAGCTGGAATGATGAGGACAGACTGAATGTAGTGAATGCAACAGTCTGAAATAAGATATCTTTTGACAATATTGTTGTGACTATAAGAGAAAAAGGCCCAAAACCTCTCAGGTTAATGAAATGTGAATTATATAGAGTGATTTGTGTGTGTGCGTGTGTGTGTGTGTATTTTGCAGGTCCATTGGGTGCAGCGCTCTGTAATGCATATAATGCCAGGCTGGTGGTGATGACCGGAGGTTTTCTTGCTGCACTCGGCCTCATACTTGCCTCGCAGGCCACCTGCCTAGTTCACCTCTATCTCACAATGGGGGTTGTTTCAGGTACTGTGGGGTTATTTTTTCTTCCTCAGGGACATTTACATGAACAAAACATACCATATTCATTTTATAAATGTTCCACATCCGAGGTTATCTCTGTTTAACCCTTACCACCCTGGAGGGTTCCTGGAACTGACAGGTTCTGTTAGTAAGAAGCAACCCAAGACCTACAAGCCTACCATGATTAAAACCATTGCAGCATCGTTCTGCTTCACCTTTGTTTCTTCAACATTGGTAGAGTTACAGCTAGACATGGTACAACATGTTCCCTAACGTGAGCATTGTAAATCGTTGCTTGAAGTTTTCAAACTGTACTCTGGCCCGGTGATAAGGGGGGAAGGAAACTTATTCAACAGATTTTTCTGACAAGTCTACATGTGAATGTTTCAAGTGTCACATTTTGAATCAGCACATTGTTGTTCACTTGAAGCCAATGATTTTAGGGTGTTTTGGGATTTGCAAGTAAAAGAAACAACTTGTGGTTAATCACTTAACGGTATAACTAGAGCAGTGACCTGTATTTGCCCAAATTGACCCCTCACATTGCACTTCATGTACTTTATCCTCCAGGTTTGGGTTGGGGGCTAGTCTTTACGCCCATGGTTGCCACAGTCATGGCTAACTTCACTCGCCGCCGTGCACTGGCTCTGGGACTGGGCTTCTCCAGCATTGGCCTCTCATCCTTTGCCTTTAACCCACTCTTCCAGCTGCTGGTGGAGACGTATGCTTGGCGAGGTGCCCTGCTCATTCTGGGGGGTCTAAGCCTCAACATTGTGCCCTGTGGAGCCCTTATCCGGCCACAGCGTCGCCCTAAAGCCCCAGCAAAGGTAGACCAGATAAGACAACATTGCAGTAGTCTAAAAAGTAGATGTATACCTAATAACAATACAAAAAAATAATTATGAGTAAAAAAAAAGAAATGACTCCAGGGATTTACATCTGCTGGATCAAGATAGTTTGTGTACTTTTTCTTTTTGCATTTGAACCTACAGTCCTCAAAAAAAAAGAAAAAAAGACCACACTAAGTTTTTTAAGTGCCTGCTATTTAGATCACACCATCGGTTCATACTAACAAGAAATGACCATGAATTTATCTCTGTGGTGAGGCTTCAAAGTGTCATATTAAAGGAATACAACAGGCATGGAATAATGAATCCATGTATTTGAAAAATTTATAAAATTATAGGAATTCCTGTATTATTGTCTGCATTATATTGGAACTTCTGCAACAAAGCTGTGTAAAGAGGGAAGAAGGCCACATCTCAAGATGAATGGCACGTTAAATTTACTGTGCTGAGAGAAGAAAACAACCCTTTAAAGTTTATCATATAAGTTCAGAACTACAAGTGGTTGAAAAGTCTCTAGAAGAACACAGCCTGTAGACTTGCAAATTAAGGATTTTCATTTAAAAGATGTGCAACAAAGTCACTTTCATTGATGTAAATACTAAGATAAAGTGAGCTTTCTGTCTATGTATTGACAACATGATATAGACGGGTCTGATCTTATGGGTCTTATGAACTTATGGGTTTTGTATAAAATGTTTGCTAAATGGGAAGAAGTACAACAACAATGAAGTTTGGAAAATTGTGACAATGGGAAAAAAATGATAGTTATATGTAAAGTATGACAAAAGGCCAGTTTTGTTGGAAAGAAAAAATAAAGGAAAAGCTATCTCCCTTTCAATTTAGTTTTTCATTGTTCAGCGTGTTCAGTTTGATAATATTTCAATTTTCTCCGTTGTTGTATTCAAATCAGTTCAATTCACGACAAAGTCATCTCAAGACACTTTTAAAGACACAGTCCAGTACAATCCACTTTATTCTAATCAAATTACAATCCAATTAAAATCAAACCATTTTATGACCCATGTCTTTTCGGTTTATATATTTACTATATTTACACAAGCCAATTGATAGAAAATAATTGCCCATGCTACTGTAAGGGCTTTAAAAGGATGATGAAGCTCAGAATTTCTTTAATTTCTTCCTCTGCAGGTGGAGTCTAAGAGCAGGTCATCATGCCGAGATATCCTACAGCGAGTCTTATCCTACCTGGAGCTCTCGCTGCTCTTCGAGAGGCCTTATCTCACCTACACACTGGCCGTCACTCTTTTTAATGTCGGCTACTTTGTGCCATATTTCCACCTGGTGGCCCACAGCCGTCAGAGTGGCTTCTCAGAGTACCATGCTGCTTTTGTCATGTCAGCTGCAGGTGCGACGGACATTTTGGGACGAATAGTGTCGGGTTGGTTCTCCGACCTGGGCCACTTTCGGCTCATTCATTTAGTGAGTTTTTGGACGGCTCTGGCGGGAGTGTTCATCATGCTGCTGCCTGTGAGCTCCTTGACTGGTTCCTACGCTGCGTTGATGTTGATCAGCCTCCTGTATGGCTTCTGCTCTGGAGCATTGACATCTCTGGTATTTACAGTGGTGCCTATGATTGTTGGTGTGGAACGCATGATGGGGGGGCTCGGACTGCTGCAGCTCATCGAGAGTGGTGCAGGACTGCTGGGAGCTCCTCTGTCAGGTAGGAGCACATTGAAGAAGCAGAGTTGGAGTGTTAGAGGAGACAACACTGTGACTGAGTCTGTACATAGAGTCAAGACTGGTTATATTGAACGCCACAAAATTTTTAGTTCTTAGTAGCTGTTAATGAGGCTAGTGCAATTTGTTTCATCATCTAAAGTGACCCAAATCAACCTATAAACAAGTTCACACTCCGAAACTGAAAGTAGTTAAACATTAAGTGAAGTAATATGGGGCGGTCAGATCAACTGTTTCCAACACAGGCAGAAAATGGGAGTTTTATGCAGTTTAAATAATTGAAAATAAGACCAAATTTATTCAAAGTATTGTTCTTTATTCATAAATTTATTCCATTCTTTACAATTAATACAAACATAAATCTCAAACACTTGAATGAAAATGGGCAAAAAGAAGAAAAATCATGTCTTAATAGAATAAGCATCCCAGTTATTTTAAATAATCTGCTGATTGTTCTCTCAACATTTTGTGGTTATTTGGCTGTTTTTTTTAAATTTGAGAGTAACTCGACAGGAAAGGGGATCAGATAGGGTGGGGAGTGATTGGCAGCAAAGAGCCCCAGGCCAGGACTCAAACCTGGACCAGCTGCACCAAGGAGCTGTAGCCTCTGTGCATAGGGCCGCTGCTCAACCGATTGAGCCACACGCCACCCCATTTAGTTTTTATTTTAAAGAATTAATAGAATTTTTTTACTGTAATTTTTTTCTTCAAAAATCTGTTTTACAAAGAAGTATTAGGGTTTATGGTAAAAAAAAAAAAAGAAGTATGAAGTAATTATGAATGGACACTTGTGAGGTTATGATAAAAAAAAACTTGTACATTTTCTAAATTGAAGTAGTAAATTGCTTTGTTTTAAAATTACAAGAAAAAATAGAACTTTTTGGTCACAGCATGCATCTCTAATACAACAAAGGTAAACAAAGGCAGTAGAATGTGTAAACAAGCAGATATAAATATTTAAGATAGGTTCATAACATCTTCACTTACTCATTGTAAACATAACTGTTTTAATGGTGTTTCTCCATTTTTATCCAAATCCTGGGGATAAGCAACCCGTGTATATTCAATAACTCCCCCCGCTGTTTTATATTCATATTGTTTAGTTTGGCGTCATCGATGTTGATTGACCACTGCCTAAATCTGGGGAAATTTAACGCACACACAGACACATGCACACACACACACACGCACAACATTTTCCATTGCAGACTAACAAACATAACATAACATAGCATGTAAGTGTTCAAATAAGTCCTTTTAACTCAAGTTTCTCATTCATTTCCCCTCTGCAGTCATTAAAAATCTCAAAGGTTGAATTCTATAATTTTGAGCAAATAAAACCCAAACCAGGCATGCCTGACATTTTAAAGACTTGTTTCATTAAACACCCTTCTTCGTTGCCTTTAAAAAAAAAAGTGATTTAACATGACTGCACAAACAGATCATTTTAAAGACAGAGTTTTGTAATCAAAGCTTCCTCTCATTGACTGTTTTTGTACTCAGTATGAGACCAACATAGTGCACATTATGTAGGATTGCTCATTCATTATTTCATTCTCATTTTTAAAGGTTCTTAGATATTTTGTGTAACCTTCATGGCATTTTGTTAATATGTTCTGTGTTTGATTGGAGATTTTCTTTTTTGTCTCTCTCTGTTTGAAGGCTTGCTTAAGGACATCACAGGCAACTATGTCGCCTCCTTCATGGTCGCTGGCTCTTTCCTGCTCCTCGGTAGTCTGACCATGGCCACTCTACCTCACTATTTCTCCTGTACAGATCCACCGCCTCCCCAGAGACACTCCTTTGTTGACAAGAGTAACAGTTTACATCCAGAGCTGCTGCAGATGAATAGTTTGCCGTCTGACACAAATAATCAAACAGTTGAACGGTCAAACAGGTGAAATAGACAGCCTGTATTAGACCATGGCACTTTTCTGAAAACTGCATTGTCATGAATTATGTTGCATGAGTTAATGAAGAACTGTTTTATGCCTCAGAGGTTCAGATCCAAAGCAAACAGTATTGCCTGCAAATGAAGGAATGGGCCAGTGAGGAAATATGGGAAAAAAAGAAACATGCCATCAAATTAGCACTTTCAGCTTACCTAGCTGAGAAATAAAAACTACTTTCACAGTTGTTCATTTGAATTTTAAATGTGAGTATGACACTGCATGTATGATTTATGCACTCTTAAATTTGGCGTTGTTCACTTAACTTATCTTCACTGACTGTGACACCGATGATAATTTACAGCCCACTGCAGCTGGATTAAAGTTCTGTGGGGCGTCCTATTGTTTGTGCACATTATCTCCCAAAAAAAGTGCACATTTTAACCACACAAAACAGATTTTGTGAAACGTGGTAGTTGGGATATTTCAAATAAAAAATTTGAGGCATAAATGGATGAAACAATCTCCACAACAAATGTATTTGAAGTTGTAGTCCCAAGACATAATCTTAAGGTATAAGAAGGAATTCTCTTGAATTTTTTATTGTTTTTAAATGCTCTTGTTCAGAATTACATGGATTAGGGCCCATCTTCTAGCTCTGGTCTTGTTTTCCAGTTTGGTGATGTTGAGCTTCACAAAGTCATGCACATGACTGTTTTACTACCACTAATTTGTTTATATAGATGTATGTCTTGGTCCATACAGTGCTGCTCTATGTTAACATTGATTTATTATGCAAAGCTCGATAAGGGTGTCTGGTAACAGATTTCTTAGCCTCAGGAATCTCTTCTACCAGTGCATTGTTTTGCTCTGCAGGAGAACAAGAGTGTGTTTTCTCAGGTGCACTTTCTGATAGTACATTCATTTTTTTTGCATAAGTACTCTGAACTTCTATAAGCCATAAGCTAAGATTGCCTTTGTAAACCAGAGATGCTTGGTTTCTAGAGCAGCTGGATTAACACAATGTTTGCAAGAACAGGGTCACCGTGAACTGTGCAATGGGCATTTGGTTAATACTTTACAGGGGTTAAGTATTTGTTTAAAGGTGAAAAAGCTTTTCTTCACTTAATATATCCTTCATTACTCTCAAACTAACTTTAAACTGTTATTAAAATGTGGAAATATAGCAATACAGTGTATTTTGTTTTAATTGTGTTAGTGTTTTTTTTTTTAGTCCCTACAGAAGGCATGCATTTTGTTGTAAAATAATTTCTACCTTCAACTTTTTTGCCTAAAAGCTGTGGCACAAAATGATGGCGCCCTCTGCTGGGGTTTCAACAGAAAGAAAAAAACTATCTCCTGTACACTAATTTAAAATTAAAAGAGACTTATAATTTCTGCCTTATTCCATCAATACAGGCTGAAATGAATGATAAAGCACACTTTAATGTAAGTTTGTTCTGTGGTTTATTTGATCTCAATTCAAATTTAAAGTACCTTTCAAACTTTAGACAAAATATACATAGACATTGTCATGTAAAAATCTCAAAACATTGCATTTTGATCAGATATTTGAGCTTTTTATGTCAACTTTGACAAAAATCTTCACTGTATTTTTATGTAAAAGGTCAGTAGAAAAAAGCAGAACATAAAACCATTTTTAGTTTAAAAAAAGATAAAAAAAAAAAAACAACAACACGTTCACTGGTTTTAATTAGCAACTGTTGGCAGAATGATGGTGTTGCCCTCTGTGAGACATTAAGACACCTCATGCTGGACTCATAAAGTCGTTCCAGTGTTTCCACTTGGACACAATTGTTCTGCGCTGACGTGCTAACACAAAGAATTCACTGTTTGGAGCGTTCATCCCCTCTGAAGTCAGCACCAGCTGAGCTGCGACTGAACATGTGGCAGGTAGCCAGGGGGATAAGTGTGTGCTTGCATGCCTGAGAGCTGAATGTTTTCTGTATGTGGGTGAGAATACATGGGGGTGAAGTGATAAAATGTACACAGAGGTGGAGGCAGCAGCCGGTTAAGTTTTGGGATCTGCGCTGCGGCGTTTGAGCTTCTCTGGGTTGTTTGAAGCCATATGTGAAAAGTCTCTGAAAATGTCATGGTAGGTATCGTCACCTGGAAAACACCAGAAAAGAAGACATAAGCCACAAAGCTGGACATTTTACAGAATTTTCAATGTCTAAATTACAGAGTCTGCCCTGCCTTTGAACACATCCTCTATTTCTATTAGATGCAGATGTTTTTGGACATCTTCCATCAAAAAGCTGCAAAATTTCCAGACAGAATTCTTTAAACGGTGATGGCAAATATTTCCTGAACACATTAAGAGTTATAAGTCAACACATGCAAGCATGAAGCATGCAGCTGAACAAGTAAACACTCACAATGGCATGCACATGCACTTTACCTCTTAATTTGCTGTAGGTGGCACACTGCACAAGCAGTTGAGGCCAGATGGACATCTCAGCGGGCAGAGGGCAAAGGCACACGAGTGCACACAACAAAGACAAACAATGAAAAAGCACAGCACGTCAAATACTGACCAGCAGTTGTTTCAAGCAGACAAACACACCATGCTTCCATTCCTTCATGACTGAAAAAGCTCCCATCAGAAAACTGGAGTTAAAGCGAGTTAACAATAACTGGGTCGATCATGAAAGAATGGACTCTGCAGCTTAAAAAAAAGCCAATGAAAAAATTAATACAAAAACCCCCCGTTGACCTTAAGATTGATGACTATAAAGCTTTAGGACCTGGTATGAAATTCTTATAAATAAAAAACACGTCATATAGAACAACCTGCAAGCTCAAACCGGCTCGCTATTCACAGAATAGCGGGAGAACAAAAGCCCCAAAATTTAGCTTACAAAACTGGAATGACAGGCCCATACATAAGATACATCTGATAATGTAAAAGCAGTGTAGACGCTGGACATAAAAATATCCAAAATAGACTGGAAAAAGGCCTGACAAAGCTTTATAAAACAGACTGACAGCACACACATGTTGATCTCTAGCAACATTGTATTTGGGTAGCTTGCAGGTTTCAAAGTGCAGGATGATGTGCATGTACAGCACAAAGTGCATGTTGACTTTCTTTGTTCATGTGTTATTTTTTTGTCAGCCATCAATACGTTTTTTTTTTTCGCCCGCGTTCCAGATTCTCAACTCATTGTACCCTGTCCTCTAACTTCTTGATTAACAAGAACTAATTGGCGATTCTTGTCTTGAGTTGTCATCTTAGCCCTGCTAGTCATGTAACCCCCCCAAAGCCCAGCCGCTTATATGGTTCTTTATAGCCTGGAGACTCTTTCTGGTGTTGGCCATCCCAACTCCTGCCCCACTCAGTGCCCCCCCAGATCCCTGCCCCTCTGAATGACCTGATTGGCCGAACGCTCCATCCATCTCCCGCATCTCTTTGTTCATTTTGGCAATCCGCAACCTGAAAGACAGGAGGATTCGTCAGAAGAGTTGTACTTCTCTGGTTCACATGACTTTCCTCTTAACTTAAAACACTTACAAAGTGACAATGTCAGCATTGGCGTTGTCCACAGCGATAGTTATGGGGTCTTTTTGAGTCTTGTCAAGGGCATTGTAGTCAGCTCCTCGCTTCAAGAAGAGACAAACCAACCTGGGAATGTAAATAAAGGAGCAGTGTGTAAAACTAAGTTCAGATAGATTTAAAGTCTCAAAATCAATTTTTATTATAGTACCTCAAATATCTGACTCATCCCGCAATAAATGCTGATAACACCGTAAGCTTGTGATGTCTCTTGCTGTGTGCACAGTAGATGAAAGCTGCATCAAACTATCAGTTTTTAATTTATTATCAGACTCAGTTTCCTAATTTGATTGGTGAAGGATTTAACAGGATTTCAGGGGGCTTTTAACTCCTCTTATTCCTGAATTTGGCTCCATGGGCTTGTTCATTTTTATACTATGTATAAGAAGAGTCATTTTGAGGATGTTGTTTTTTGATCACAAATAATATCTCAACATCTGTTCTCACCCAGATACATTCTGATCTGGGTGAGATGAAATTATATTCCGATTCTGTCTTGATGAGATGGAGCAGAGAGGTGTAACATAGTCAAAAATGCATACAGCCAGGCTTTCTTTGCACTAGCTGCCTGGCGTGGTACAGTGGCAGCTCTGCAAGGGATTATAAAAACTACATAGAACATCATCAAACAGCAGCTATCAACTCCAGATATCTTCACCTCTTGTTGCCCGTACTTATCTTACCCTGTCTACAACCTTTTTGAACTGTTGTCCTCCAGAAAATGTCATAGAAAAGTAATTATCCCAAAGCCTTCGGCACACTGAACTCTGAAGTGGTCTATTTCTAATAACTTTTCCTAAACCTTGTTGGGAAACCTCATGAGGTTGAGGAAAGATGGTTGGGAAATTAGTAAGGACAAGACAACTGTGCTTCAATAAGAATCCCATCACATCTACACTAAGCAGTGATGTGGCTCTGCAGTATAACCAAGAGCTGTTCAAAACATTTCCACAACTACGTCATATTTATCACATTATTGTAATGAGGTTGGACATTCAGACGACTAATGAAAAGCCATAAAAGGGAAAGATATTTTTGGACTGCTTACCCTCCTGTTTTTGTATTTATCTACATGAATTGCAGCTATTATAACTGTGGGAAAATGATCAAGAGTCACTTTGAAATTTGTCTCCTTTTTTTCCTAAAGGATGGTCCAGCATTTCCTTTGCTAAAGGAAATAATAAAGAAAGCATCCAAAGTCCTTTCTGTGGCAGGAAGAGAATTTGATCAGCTCTTTTTCACGGCTGCCACTCAGATACTTCTGGGTCATTTCACCCAGAAAGGTACTTTCTTAAGCAAAACAGATTATTTGATTGGACCCCAGAAAGTTCAGCATAGCATTAGTTACCATGGTGATCTAATCAGGTTATAAACAGAGCCAGCTTTGTGAGATTTAAAAGTAGTTAGAGGATCAACACATTTTGTCAGCCTATAATTATCACTTCAAAGCACACTTTCTTCCTGTTTGTTATTGTAAATGAAAATGCACATCCCACTGGTAAGGACTGAGTTGATGTTGCTTCAACGCTGTTAAACATTAAGCATAAACAACAGTAATTAATTACTATCAATCATGCCCAATTTACTTATGGCTCTAGACTTGCAGCATAATCTAAAGCTGTTAATGGCTTTAGGTTTCCGCAGCAGATGAAAATTGATTTGATCTCCATGAAAGTGACCCTGCTATGAAACAGAAAGCATGCATGCATGATGGTGAGAGTCTGAAAGATGTGTTTCCCGTACCCTGTGTGACCGAGGATGGTGGCGTGGTGCAGCGGCCCTCTCCCGTTGTTGTCTGCCTGGTTGACGTTGGCGCCATTCTGCAGCAGGAACTCACAGGCTGCCAGGGCATTCTGGTTCAAACAGAATCCAGTTTCTTATTACCACAATGTCTAAACAGCCGTCATGATAAGTTTTCTGATGTGACACCAGCTATAAACATAAAAAATTATCCTGAGGTTTTCTCTTTTTAGTCGGATACATTTCTTCTTGAACATTTCTTGTCAGTTTGGGGTTATCTTTGATCTAAAGGTTCAGCAGGATTCAGCTTGTTCTGTTGGGATAGTGCACACTCTCCTCACCACAGAGACGGCTTGTATCAGGGGTGTGCTCGAATCCTCGGCCAAGTTGACCCAGTTGACATCAGCTCCGTGGGCCAGAGCGTCGGCCATGACGGGGAAGTTCTGCAGGGCTGCAGAGCGATACAGCAGGGCCCCAGGATGAAGACCGCTAAGATCCTCCTCTTCCTCTTCCACATCTGAAGGGGAGCGGAGAGACAGTACATCTTAATGTTTTTTTTTAATTATAGTTTTTGGGAACATCACAGCTTTATATGCTTGTTTTAATATTTCATGTGAAACTTTTAAAAGCTTTTATAGTTCAAATGAAAGTCAATGCTTATTTTAGCCAAGTCAGATGATGCATCGATGTGTGTGTGTGTGGTGTGTTTGTGCTTTGTCTCACCTTTGTGAAAGCCTGTATTGTTCATTTGGACAATGTCTTTGGGGCTTAACCCTGTGAAGTAAGACCGAGATTTGTGATATCTGGTTGATCCTGCTGTCTGCCACAATCCCAAATAGCCTCAAAGTATTAAAGTATATAAATATTTCAAGTAATTTAGCTGGATCACCATTTTTTCAATCTTGTTAAGCAGGAATAAATGAGTGAACTAGAGATGGGCAACGCAGATCCAGACTGATTCCTGTTTTACCTGTGACACGAGGCAGCGTGGCTCGGTTTGGCTTGGGTTTGAGCGGCGGTCGCTCTGCGATTCGATCCTGTGTGTTCACTCGGTTTCTTCTGGCACTGGATCGCCTCAGTGGGGGGTTCCTGCCAGCCTCAGGCAGTTTTTGGATGAATTTCTTTTCAACGTATTTTGATCGAATCCATGACTCCTTGTCTCCTCTGAAGATAAAATAGAAAAAAAAGAGGGGAGACAAGGTAAACTCTTATTTCTCCAGCAAGCTTCTGTCAAACTGATGCATGAAATCAGAAGAAACCTCCATGCAGGCTTGTGTTAACCGCATTTTTTACCTCAATTTGTCTACAAAACTTCCAATCTCATAACAACAACCCATACTTCTAACAAGTTTGTAAACTGAACAAAAACTTGAGTAATGATCAGGCTCATTTACGAATCAAAAGTTCCTTCTTTTTATTTAGTTGGATGACAGACTAAATATTTTTAACCTTTACAATACAAAGAGCCAAAGTTTATCAGATGAGAAGACATTGATTTATCAGCCTGTGTGTAGAAAAGAGTAAGAAAAAGAGAAAAAAAAAGACTGCACAAGGCAAGCAGCTTTATAACAAGTTTCCGGATATATCAACCATCTGCATCATGTACCTGCGGTGCTTCCTGTCTGTTGCAACTAAACGCAGAACAGAGACAAGGAAGTCGCAGAATCAGTCTAAAAGAAGTCGTCAGCGGCTAACCACGCAGATCTTAACAGAGGGGTTACCAAGACTCTCACTGAACAATTGACCAAAAGACTTTGTTTTAAGTAAAGAGCTGGAGAGAAATCAACTTACTCAGAGATGTAGTGGTGCAGTAATCATCAGAATATAATGTCGACATGCAGTTACACCTTCATGTAACACCAGTAATGTAACAGCAGAATAAGATATGTGGAGGACAATGTTTTCATGGTTTGCAGCTGCCTGCAGAGTGATGTTTTATACTAAGGCAAGCAACTTAAATCTCTATGAATAAAAGGAACAGGTTTATGCCATATTGCCATATTTTTTTTGTCATTGTTTCATCTGTTGGACTAAAGCCTGCAGAGGTGTGGACATTTCCCAACACAAAATAACTATCATTAACTGAAGCACTGTGATGAACTAGTAATAAATACCCCGGGGTGCAGTCTTTTTTTAAAATAAACTTATTGGAAAAGAGTGAACTATGAATAAGAAAAGAAAGAAAGTAATAAGGTGGTGTTAACTTTAACTCAGGGTTTTCTATTCTGGAGAACTCTGAGATTCACTGGTCATTAAATCTTGGCTCTGTAGAAAATACGACCATTATGAAAAATGGCTGTATCTTCAACCAACAATTTAAAGTCTTTATTCAAGAGTTTGAATCCTCTCAGAGAAAGTCAATCCAATTCTTGCATAATCTGGCATACCGCAACCTCTTTTTTGTTTTTCTTGCACTGTTTCCTTCCTTAAGCATGGTTTCTTATCAGCTGCCCTTCCATGGAAATCCTTTCTGAACAGTAGCAAGATCATTTAAAGGGCTAGATGCATTTTTGAGGTCCTGCATCCGTTTTATTTGCTAAATTTTTTTCCCCTATGGACAACATCAAATACAGCTCATCTGCTGTAGATTTTCTCTTTTAGATCTGCCACCTCTTCTTTTGCTGCTTTTGCTAAGTTTTCGCCAAAATACTCAAGTACACACTGAACACCATACTGAGATATGCCAAGTCCTCAGCTAACAGCTCTTTGGGAATCAACTTGATGGTTCAAAAATACAA
>JBBBVU010000005.1:10877468-10891017 GCA_037177055.1 Atherinosoma microstoma
GAACACAGCAGCCAGACCCATATATATATATATATATATATATGAATATATAATTTATATATGAATATATATAAATATTTAAATTTATAAATTTTTTATTTATTTTTTTATTTTATTTATTTAATTTTTTAACAAAAATTGATTTAAAAACAGTGAAACAAAAAAAATCGCAATATTTATGTGAATCAATTTTTTTCTCCCCACCCCTATGTTTTTGGCAATAATCGCAAATTTCAATCAGGACTTCAGCAAAGAAACTGAACCAACCACTTAATTTCCTCGATATATCAGAGCTATTAGGAAGAGTGCATGTATGTTTCTGAGAAGAGGATGTATGGAGTGCAACATGGCAGATACAACACATTTTTGTAGATGAATATAAATTATAGGCTACTGACTGACAGACTGCAACTGCATCACAGAGCAAACAGTTATCTAGGGACACCTTCGGTGTGTGTCCCTCTCTTGTTTTGAGATCTGTATATAATGCAAAATGACCTGTGAAGAGATCTTTTTAAACAGAGCGACGTTCTGAGAAAATCCTCACTGAAATGTCTTGTGACGTAGCGGTTTGCGTAGTCGCAGGATTTTAGCAAAAGTTAGTATTTCTTTTATTCCTGATGCAATTCTCAAGTCTTTGTCCTCACATCATCCTGAAAATAGGAGAAAAACAGTATTTTGGGGGGAGTTTTTAGTATTAATTGATTCATGATTGAGCAGTTTTCTTTCATAATTTAATATTTAAATGTCTCTTGTCCACAAAATGCCGATCTTCAGGTTTAATGACGAGCTCAAGGGCTCCTTTTTGGGGCTTCAATTGCAGTCATTTTGTGTGTGTCTGTGTGTTACTGTTGAGCTGCCCAGCCAAGCAAATGGTAATTAGGTAGTAAAACTTCGACTAACGGCTCAGTACTCTAGTCATGTTTTGACTGACTAGTGCCTTATTCTCATGCATTTGGCATGCACACATAGAAGAACACAGAGGCAGGGGAGTGAATAGTATTGGCAGCTTGGTCAGTCCAAGAGGCGCCGCTGGACAGACCGAATGTGCGTGTGTGGTTTAGTTCCTTGTGAACTTTCACCATTGAACTTGTCATGGGGTTTGACAGAGGAGCTGTTTGATTGCCGCACCTGTGCATGCCTGCTTTTTCCACTTCAAAACTCTAGTTACACTACAAAGTCTGGGTTTGTTTGGTTAGCACACACGCATACACATAAAGCTAATCACCTTTCAAAAAATGTAGATTAGCCAAAAAAGCTTCTCAGCAATTGGCCAAAGTAACCTTCACTGACTGGCTGTGTCGTCTCCCCCCCCACCCCACCCCACCCCACCCCACCCCACACCAGCACACACACACACACACGCGGCTACTTTCTGCTTTGTCGATAGTGTTTTGCTCATTCTGTTTTGGACAAAGCCCCTCTGCTCTGCTATTCCCTCCCTCCTCTGCTCTCTGTCTTTATTCTCCTCTTCCTGTCTTTTCACTCCTTCCCTGTGGACTTTTTGTTTGCTCTCTTCTTTTATTCTTTTTGAGCTCTTCTCTTTTTTTTTGTGCCCTTCCCTACAATCATACTCCAAGAAGTTTTTACTCCGCCATACGGGCGGTACGTTTGAACAAATAAATGAATTTGCCTGTAGTAGACGGCGTGTGATACGACATACAGTAAATTATTTAATTTAGTCAATTAGATAATTAGTTAATTAGATCAGAGGACGGATTCACTTGCAGAGCAGGTCCGCATAGATTAACAGAAGGTGCCTTCAGGCCTTGATTCAGACTTATTGCTTCAACTTGTTAACTTGTGTCAAGTTGTGTTCAAAGACTTGGTCAAAGTTGATCTTTTGAAGTACAAGTGCAAACTTTCCAGCTTTGTGTTTACCATACGGACGAGAGTGCCATCTGTCTTCAAGTCAATAAGAAATATAATCATTTCTTCATTCAGACGAGTATACATTTTTAAACTAAGTCCATCCTTCTTATACAACATTCTTTTACAGTAAGGAAATGAATAGGTTTAGTTAAATACCAACAGGCAGCTCTCATTTCTCTATGATCTTCCAGCTAAATGACTAAACTGGTTCTTTAAATTTTTACGGATTATTTTGACACACAAAACTTCCTTTACCATTTGTGAAGGTGTGTGTGTTACCACTGTGTGTGTGTGTGTGTGTGTGTGTGTTTGTGTCTGTACATGCATGCGTCTGCTTGGCAGCATGCCATCTCCATGTGCGAGCGTGATCCCGGTTACAGAGCGTCGATTGTGCGCTGTGGTATGGGGTGTATGCCGGGCTCCGAGCGTGGTGGGCACTGCCTAGAGGAACGGTGAAGCCACCCACAAACCCACTGGGGTTAGTGAGTGCACATGAGGAGGAGGAGAAGGAGGGAGTTCTTCCCTCCTTTTTACACACACTTATTCTTACTTGTGCCCCTCCTGGTGCACTCTCCCAGGAAATCATCTGAGCTTTACTTTCTTTCTTTCTTTCTTTCTTTCTTTCTTTCTTTCTTTCTTTCTTTCTTTCTTTCTTTCTTTCTTTTAAAAGATTTTATTTTCTTCTTTCTGCTCCCGACACACACACACATATCTCTCTACTGCCTCAGGTGTTTGTCTTGATGTCAGCGCCCCCACAGTGTCTGCCCTGATCTGTGTGTGTTCCTGGTCATGGCATCACTCAGCTTGCTACTTCTCTAACAAGGTTTGTCTGCAAAGAGCTTAGCACCAGTGGGCGTTGGAGAGCGCCAAGCTGATTACCATCTACTAACCAGCCACTTCTCACACTTACTTACGTGTGATTGTGTGTGTACCTCTGTCTGGCTGTAACGGCTCATGGTGGTGACGGTACGTATTTGCTTTGCGTGCATTGCCACTCGCCACAGGCCCAGCTGCGTTGGGCCTGGTGGATCAGAGGGAGGACGCTAAAGGGATAAGACGACGTCAAAGTTGATCTGAGGACAGGCTGAAGTGCTGACGATAACGGCGAGGTGAGAATCTGGTGTCATGCAGAGAGGCTCAAGTTGCCTTGAAAAGTTTTTTTCCCCCAGCCAGCTAAAGCCTTGCAAGTAAAGCCAGGTGGATTTGGGTCCAAACAAGCCAATTTAACCTGGATGACCCACTTTGAGTGCCTGGCTACGTAATTGATTTTTGTAGAGAGTCTACTGGTAATAAAGTCACATAAAACCAGAGCTGTGCCTTTAAATGACTCCACTCAGAACATACTGTTGGTATTAAATAAAGCTGGACAATATATCAACATTTTATTGTTATTCCAATATAAGTATGCACAATATCAGCATCTCAGCAGACTGCTCAGACTGCATTAAATGGAAGGCGACACACCTTTGTCATTGGAGATGTTTTGATTTTAAATGGCAGGACATGCACAGGTGTATCAATAATGGCTGCATTCTTGGAGGAAATGATACTTTTATGAATGTTCCACAGCTAACCAGCATATACAGGTGCACAAGTGGATTTCAGTCCTCATGAATATACCTGAGTGTTATAAGTGTGATATTAGTGGCCTCCGCCTATCTATTTACACTACATGTCGGGGGACATTTATTCAATAGGACCATCTCGGATTGTGTATTATAAACTTTGCTGCGAGGATAGAGGGGCCTATTTCTTTAAGAAAACATGGATCAACGCTGAATATGATGCTGTCAGTTGGGATAACCGAGGTTGAATTAGTCATAATTTTCTTGGAAATTTGGACATTTTTCCAAACAAATGATCAAAGTGCAAATGATCAACTTTTTCCAACACCCTACTGTTATAAAAAGATTTAAAAAACAGAACAAAACGCAGTCTATCAGCTTTTTTGGTTGAGTAGTTGAAAGTCAAATGGTGGTTCTTTAGCCAATACTTGGTTTGGAATATGGTTTACATTTCCCATTAAACTGCTCACAGTGTGCAGAAACATATTTCATCTAAGAAAGGCAGAGGTTGTTTTTTTTGGGTTTTTTTTTTAAGTAACTTCATCTGCTTAAGGTTCCAGGTCTGTATTAGGGTCAGACCTTTATTTCTAATGCTCATTGTTATAAGTATGACTTGCCCTATTTTTCTACAATGGCTCCTTTTTATTCCTCAAAACAAAATATGGAACAGTGCACATGAACATTTACACTTTCTTTCCGCATACCTCTGTGTTCATATGCACGGTAGCTGATAAATGCTTAATCCAGTACAACAACATGTTTAAACCAGCATAAGTATTTCAAATAATCAATGAGATAAAAGTGGCAAAAACTAAATCTTTTGCACCATGATGGTTTCAAACATAATTATCATGGCATCCGAAACTTCCTCATGCTCTCTCAAATATTCAGCATCTTTCTTTTTTATTTATCTGACGTTATTTTTTTTAGTTTAACTATACAAATCCCGCTCTCAGGTATTTCCCTGAAAAAAGTAATAAGAAACCCAGGCCTTTGGTTTAAGGGGTTTTAAAACTGGCACACTGGTTAAGTCTAAATGATTTTGTGTCAGGGTCAGTAAGGTTGATGGGTAAGAAGCAAATATACTCAGTTTTAGCTCCCTGCTGCAGCCACATGGAGCCTGGAAAGCTTAAACTAGGTGTTTCAATAAGAAACAGAGAAGTGCCGAGATCACAGCACCAACAGGCTGTCTTTTCTACTTCATCCAGATTGCTCAACTCTTGCCGCCTGCAGGGAAACTATAGGCAGCCACACTTCAGTTGCATAATCCTGACCCATCAAGCAGGGTTAAAAAAAAAAAAAACTGCAGCTCTCTTCATTATGATCAGGAAACTAAACTTACAGAATCATCAGAGAAAGAAGCACATCCACTTATATTTTGCACATGCACAGAGAATTTTGGAGTTACTACATACTGCATGTGACAATGAATGACAGGGGCCATGTGGGTCACCACCTGGAACACCTACCTGCAACTGGATCATTTAGATTTTCTCTAAGGTAACAGAGTGAGGGAACAAACGGTACATCGACCTGTCTTATGTAACTCATCGGCACAGACTGGATGAGGGAGCAGAGATGTTTGCTCATTGCTGCCATTATTGGCTTGAGAACGGTCATTAACCTTTAGAGCACCACCTCACCGCTACGTCAACTTGGCGTCAGTGCCATAGCTGGGCCTCAGTGTTAACAGCTTCCTGTTCTTTGCAGGGTTTTATTGTATTGCCCAAATTACAGCAGGGAGCAGTATGTGTCTGTGTGTGTTGTACAGGCACCTAAGCACTTGGGTTTTCTGAAGCAAGTCACTTTTTTAATTTGGTGTCGAGAGTCGGTTTTTACTGCTTAGGTTTTTAAATAATTATCCCGAAAATATAGACATTTGTTAACATTTGTTATCGGTAATAATCTTAGCTATGCTGCATCTTGTAAACTGTAAAGTCTGTTGGCTTTATGTAATAAATAACAGCTAGATGCTATAAATTATTGGTCTCAAGTTTCAGACTAAATGGGGGTCTTGTTTCAATCCAATAGCAAAAGGATCATGTAGGCTGAACTGATGACCCTTGTCCGGAACGTTTTCTTGTGCATTCAGGCAAAAAGACGTGCCGCAGCATTTCCGCTCTTATGACACGGGGGCTAGCCGGTAAATGTCCCCCTACAGCTCTGAGGTAAAAGAGCGGAACGTTTGTCTGAATGCAAACGGTAAAAAAAGACAAAGTCTGCAACATTATCGCTTTTCAGAGCAAGTCTGAAAGGGGCCTAAGTGTATTTACAGAGGAGGGTTTACCGAGGAAGAATACAGCACTAAAACTCATTGGCAATTTCTCTTTTCATGTTATTCTGCTTCTGTGTTCTTCTGTGTCTTATCTACATGTACCTACTTGCGTAGTGCATGAATTTTGATAAGATAGTGCTTAAGTAATTAGTCTACTGTACAGTTTGTTGATGTGAATGATGCAGATTTTTCTGCAAAGTCTGTCTTCTAACCAGTGTACTTCTGCTCTTTGTCTTCTTTATCTGGAATATTTTTTGTTTCTGAATGGAGATTAATCCAAGTGCACGCTCAGTCTGTGCTGTTATGATATTTGGGCTACCCATAATTTGTGGCAGAGGGACCCAGTTGACCCTTGCAGACTCGTAAAGATGATGAAATTTGCATTCAATTTACATGGGCATTTTGGTCGGGCAAACCCACAAAGCTCAATGCAGGCTTGCATTATATGGTTTCGGGCTGTCCTCTGTTTGGTTTGTGTGAATTACCTGCAAAACGTTAACAAGAATGTTTATTTTTGCTGCAATTAAGCACACCCACTGTTGCGTAAAAGGCTCTTGATTCACGGCGTCCACCTCGACCTGTAAAAATGTTCAGCCAAGATTATCCGGTAGTGTGACGGTTTACAGATTAGGTCTAAGTCTCCTAAACTGCTAACAAGATCCTCAGAAGGCAGAGTAGCTAACGGCTAAGGAGACGGTTGGCAAAGTTGATGGAAACTTATAAGATTGGTCTGCAAATATTACTCAGATTTTTACTAAAAACATCTAATACAACAATGAAGACTACAGTTTAACACACATACTCCAACCAAACGACAACACGTGCTCTTAATGCCTGACTAAAAATCAGAGGCTATAAGTTCAAACTAGTGTCTGACATTTCCTCCTGCAACTGGCTGAAAAAGAAGTTGGTGGTCCCTCCGTTACGTATAGTGGAGGACGACCGACTCAACTCTTTGATCAATACAACTACCCCACACTAACAGAACACTGCATGTGGCAGGAATTTTTAAGTACACATATGTGATCGAAATAGCAAGAAGAAATTCAATCTTAAGATATTTTATTTGTGAAAGTTGGACATTTTGTTTTTAACTGATTACTCTTAAAGTATTTAATATTCTGTAAGGCCTGAACACAACAATCCTTAGCCCGATTACTGATATTAGAAACCCAAGTATGTTGCTTTGGTATGCAAAGAAATCCAAAACTTGGCAGGCCTGCCGTGACTTGTTACAGTCACATGCCAGCACCATCATAGTCTTTTTTATAGGCATATAAAGGCAAACAACTATCATCCATAACCTAAAGATTAAAAAGCTTTAAAAGCATACATATGAATATAATTTAGCTCTGCAGAATCTTAAGAACTTTCTTAATCTGTAGGGTTTAATATGGCGTTGGCCCACCCTGCAACTCTTCTGGGAAGGCTTTCCACAAGTTTTAGAAATGTTAGATGAGAAGGCCTGGCTCGTAGTCTCTGCTCTAATTCATCCCAAAAGAAGTTCCATCGGGTTGAGGTCAGGACTCGGTCAGTCAAGCTCCTCCACACCAAACTTGCTTATCCATGTTTTTATGGACCTTGCTTAGAACACCAGAATTAAAAGATTTGGAGGGGTGTCCCAATACTTTTGGTAAAATAGTGGATGATGTAAGGCAGTGTTTTTCAACCACTGTGCTGTGGCACACTACTGTGCCGTGAGAGATCATCTGGTGTGCCTTGGGAAATTATCCAATTTCACCAAATTGGTCTTAAAAAACATTTTTTGAAAATGAATTAATTATTATCTGCAAATAATATTTCATTCCGATTCAAGACACTTTGACAAGAATGACTTTATATTGTTGATAAAGGCTACAGAGTTTCACATTTGAACATTTTCAGTTTGTGGTGTGCCTTGTGATTTTTTCTCAATGAAAGTACCTTGGCTCAAAAAAGGTTAAAAAACACTTATGTAGATAAGGTCAATGCCAGCTAAGAATGCTGACTGTGTAAGAAACATCATGATGGACAAATATGAGGACAATTTGGAGGTGTTGGCAATGAAAACATATATTGAACTTGGCAGATCAGCTAAGCTTTGGTCATCATGTTTTACCAGCATTTCCTTTCTGTGCTTTCTGGTCGACAGAAATTGGGAAACATTGAAACATGACTCCCACCCCTGTCGCAATATGTTGCAATATGTCAGTCAAATTCTGTGGGTTGGCCAGTTTTAATGTTTAAAAATGCATTAAAACAATGATTACTCGTGTTTGTAGTGCACTTGCATGTATATGGTGCAGGCTATGCGTTGTTGCCTACATGGTATTAATGAGAGGACTGTGCATCTAAAGTTTCTCTTTATGCTTGAGGGATAGGTAGTGTAACTTCTTCTATAGGGCACTCAAAGACCATTTCTGGTGTCTTCAATTACACACATACACACACCTCCAGAGCAGTCAACACAATGTTCTTCTCCACTGCAGGCGTCACAGCACCTAAGTGAAGCTTTAAAAGCCTCAAATTGGCAGTGGAGAGGAAATGAAAGGGCCTTAACACTCTTGTTTACTCATTAGTCATACCTGGTGAGGAACAAACAAGCAAAATTGCACACTGAAGAGATGGATGGTCAGGATGAGCACAGGGAAGTGAACGAGGGAGGGATGATTGAGGGGCGGCACATGCATGCGCATACATATTCTGTTTACAGATTTTTGTTCCCGCAGAGTTTCATTTGCCATTAATGAAATTGTTTGGATTTATGACCAGTTGTCATCCAGTTGTTCAAGGAAACATGACGTGAGTTTGTCATGTGTGGCGCATTAAGCGCTGCCGGATGATCACGTTTCGGTGTGTCCTCGCTGCGTCTGAATGAGGTGGTGACGACGTGTCACTTTCCGCTGCAGGCGTGTGGTAGTTGCGCTGAAGGCTTTTTGGAGATAAGCAAAATCTGAATATGGATCATCACACACACACACACACACACACACACAGAAGGTAAATGCGTCACGATGCTGTTTATTTACATGACATGGGGACTGCTTGTCCGCAGTGATCGTGGTTGGGGGGGGGGGGGTCTAGCTGCAGGTATGGCTTGCAGAAAAAGTATCCCTGTTTTTTGTTTTTTTTCATTCACCTGTATATATGTGTGCTTCCTGTCTAATAAGAGGCTTTAGTAATGTCCATTCACAGCCATAATCCCAGCCAGCCAAGCTTCACTTCTCACATTCTCATTTCCCAACGCCCTGCTGTCCTTTGACTCAGACATTTCACACATGACCCCGTGCATCTTGTCATTGTGTGGGCACTTGCTTCCATATTGCTCTTTAAGTTACAACTTATGCTGCTGTTTTTTTTTGTTTCAAGCAGCCTCCATTCATGTGTAACCTATTTAGATATTATCAACTCCTTGTACCAGCGGTTTTGCATGTTTTAGCTTTTTACTGCAAACCACACGTAACTGATATTACAGCGAAGTGTTTTTGCAACCCATGCTGATGTAATGACAGTTAGCACTGTAATGCGACAGTGGCATTAGTTTTTTTCTTTTATGTCACTGACATTAAAAAGACTATGATGGTATATTTGGAGACTTCATGGTTCATTTCAGGATGTCTACATCTATTGGGGTTCAGCAGTACATGTTCCCTGTCATGGCCTGCCTTAATCAGCCTCAGAGAGTATTGAAGCTGCAGGAGTTGATTGCTTTGGCTGCCCTAGAATAAACAAGATAACAAACACAATACCCTGTCAGTTTATCACCTTACATTTCTTTTAGGGCTAATGTATCAGCAAATTCTTGTCTTCTTTCATCAGCAAGTGCAAATCAAAGCTAAAAGTAGTAGAAGTTGAGGACTATGGAGGAAAAAAATCAAAGTGGAGATAGAGAGTAGTAGGAGAGGATTCCTCAACACCCGTAGAGACGAGGAGAAGGGGAGAGCATTTGCTGTGCCTTCAGAGAGATCTGGGATAAATATTTGCTGTGCATGTATGCCAGACCTACCGTCTACCCACAGCCAGACACACATACACACACACCAGACATTCATCTCCACCTACATTAATCTGTGCATGCCAGCACAGTCAGTCTTCTTGTCAATGTGTGCATCACACTCCAGGTTATTCCCCCTTCAACACAGAGCTGCACCGCCCTTTATAAAGCAGCACGTACTAGTGACTTCAAATAAAATGGGAGTTTTTTCCTCTCCACTGGTACAAAGTGCTGCTCCAAGAAAATTATTGGGTTCCTCTCTCTATAATATTGTGGTCTTAGCCTTACGTTCTCATAAAAAGCACCAAGATGATTTCTGCCTCAATTTGTCATTATATAAAAATAAGATAATTGACTGAACTAAAACCAGTGGCAGCCATTCCGGTATGAAGCAGCAAGGCCGTCTCTATTAATAATTACACAATTTATCATCAGACCAGACCAGGGCAGAGCAGGCAATCTGTCACATGAATACACACACCAAGGCCCTTTGGAACACAGATTGGCATCGGTTTCTAAACACATGTGACAGGATTTCCAAATGCAATCCAGATTCCACACCGTCAGCCTCCTCCCTCCTGTCATTTTGAAGATGCAAAGGTTTGTGAGCTGTTCTCTGCCCCTTATGATGCTCTAAATGCTCACTCAAACAGTAGTCGGTTCAGGTTAGCGAGCTTAGGAGGAACATATTTATTATTTAAAGTCATACTCAGAAGCAGAGGATGGAAGCTTTTAGTCACTAAATGGAGGATTTTCATTTCATTGTCAGGTGATGAAGAAGTGTGTCTGAAGATATTTAAGCCTCAAGCAGAGCTGGTTGTGACTACTGGAGATTTTTTGTAGCAATGCAAAATTTGATTCACTTAGAAATGAATGGGATTGATATAAAAGTTGTCTTGGCAAGACATCCGCGTGCACTTTCTAACGGACTCCATTAACATGTTTGCATCTTATCTGATATGACAAACAACATCTAGAAGTTATGGGGCATAATTAGTATGTATTCAGGGTTGTGCTACTTCTCTCTGTAAGGACCAAATTAAAATGAAAAAATTGTAATCTGCAATGTTGAATTTTAAACAGCCAAACAATCGCTAACAACAATTTTCTATAAAGCACAAAGAAATCTGATCCATTCGAAATAGAAAGTTATTGATTAAAGTAGCACTATGGAACTTTCTGACCTTAAAAATATCTTTCTAACTCATTTCGATGATACGCTGACATTTATGATGGACATTCCTGGAGCCATAGTTGGCGTGCAGCGTCACAAGGCGGATAAACCGCACTTCACAAGTTTTTTTCAAGGACTCTGCATCACTTTACAACCCTGCCTCATACGCCAGCAACTGCATATCAACATAGCAGCCATTTTGAATGCGCAACGTGACTGATTTGTCAAAGAAACACTAGATGACATTATTGGAGGGAGCATGGAAAAGAAAGAGTGAAAGGGACAGGGCAAGAGATAAGACAAGAGTCAATTTCAGGCTAGCTTTTACTGGCTGGAGAATGTTTGGAGTACAGGAAAGATGCATGATGGAGGACGAATTAGCCCTCGTTAGGGGCTGCCTCCTTGAGAGAATCTGCCAAAGTTCAGTAGTGCTGCTTTAAGATGTTGGTTTTTATGGTCCACAATGTATGCCATAACAGTGAAGGTTGTAAAATAAGTCATAGTCATGTTTTATTTTATTTTTTTTCTCACCAGTTGTTTTATATAGGCCTGCTTTTACAGTACATGACTGTCCATAAATAGGAGGTTGTAGGACAGTCACAGAAGTGAACAACTTTCCGTATCATGAGCATAAGTTGAGCTTCAAATTCAGCTTAGATTTTGAGCTATCTGAGATTTTGCTCCTTGGTAATGTCACCTTTTGAATGGGTTTGCCAGCCTTGTTAAGCAATAAATGTGTATTTTTAACAATGCACTGGTGCTGCCAGTGGATGGATCTTATAGTTTACACACTACTTAAAGGAAGGCTTGAATACTTCTCATTTAAAAAGTCTTTGTTCTCGTTCACATGTTTGAACCCGTCTGAAAAGATTCCTGACACTAACGAGATGCAAAAACGAAGGAATTCCACTCCTGGCTGAATTTTTTTCTGCTTTGACAGTGAAGCGAGAAAAAGAAGCAAATGTTACAACAGCAGTTCTGCCACTCAGCCGCCTCGCTTTAAGATGGTGCAACAACTTCTTGTGTTTCATTTCGTTTGTCCGTCTGTGCCAGGGAGCCCAAGCTGGAGCGAACTGGCCTTCTGGGAAACGACTTTACCCAGAAGAGAGGACCCCACCTGCTTTTCCTATCACTCATATATCACCTTACTCAGTGTGTGTGTGTGTGTAAACAGAAAGTGGCAAAACCTGTGGATCAGCATGACACAAACACAGAAAAATGGCTGATTGGAATCAGCCAGCATTGAAAGCATGTGAGTGTGTGGGAGGTACAGGGAATAAATGCGATAACATTTCCAAAAAATCCCTTTAGTCCAGTTGGCTTAAACTCTGTGTCCTGTTCACTGATAGGATGTCCCGTGACAGCTTTTAGTGGAGTAGCCAGTTTCTGTTACACAAAGATGCCGCTTGACGAACACCGATGACAGTTGCTGTGAAACCAGTCTCAGATGTTAAAAACTAACGTATTCCTAAAATAATGTATGTTCAACTTTTCCTTTAGATGTAGTTGTTGTTTTTTTTAAACAATGACTTTTTTTAAACAATGGAAAGTATTCATTTTGCAGCATGTGCTTTTTTAGAGATTTTAATGGATGTCTTTATTGGTGCTCAAAAACCATTTTTCCTTCTTATCTTTAGTATTTTGGTCAAAGGTTAGGAAGGAACCTGCACTGATTCAAGAGTTTGTTAACAAATGAAAACCTTTGGTTTGGGATAATTGCCCAGAAGCTCCTCCTGAAAATTGCAATCCTCTCCTCGCACCACTGTCCGGCATGTAAAGGCCGATCTGTTTGGCTGACGGGCAAAAGAACTGGTTGTTCAGACATTGTTCAAGGGCAGGCTGATCTAAAAATACTCTGATGTGAAGCAGCACATGGGACGGTGGATGTAGTTCTCCCACAAATGTGCTTTTTCCCCCCCCCTGACTCTGCAGTACTGCTCCGTCTGTCTCTTCCTGTCCCCACACATTCCAGCTCCTCTGTGTCCCGTAACACCCATTCACGCTTTCCCACCGTGCCGCTGCATAACAACAGCTATCTGCACGCTCTAACACAGGCAGAAACAACATGATGAAAATGAATCTTTTTGGATATGCAACATCCTCACACTTTATTTACACCTCTCTTTCCTACCACCAGGTTACAGCTTTCCTTACAATGCACACCCTTCCACACGTCATTGTATTTATATGTATGTTGCACACACTCATGCACACTTTCCTGTTTAAACAGCTCGTTGCATAGATGTTTTAGCTGCACTGAGCGTGATTGACATCGGCTGAGCTGAACAAGAAAAAAGAGGTGGGTGTGAAAGTGTAATAAGTCTGCACACTTGTCTTTCAACACCAAACAATCTTCTCTTGGTGACAAAGTATGAAAATTTACTGTTGAATATAAAGGAAGGGAAAAATATACTGTTCTCGGTGTATGAATGTTTAAAATTAACAAGAAGCTTCCACCAAGTACTTTAAGCCAACACTGACTTAATTTAGCTATAGCTTGTAAGTCAAACAAAGCCTTCTCTTTCTATGAAAGTGAAGGCTGATGACTGATACCTCCCTCCATCCCAGTAACCAGCTCTTCTTGTGATCAGTATTTGTGAATACTGTGATCCTGGACAAGCTGACACTGAAACTCCACAACCTTGGACTGTCTACCCCTCTGTGCTCCTGGATCAGGGACTTTCTCACCA
>JBBBVU010000005.1:10891117-10907302 GCA_037177055.1 Atherinosoma microstoma
ACTCAATATACGACAGCCGGGTCCAGAGGAGGGCCAGTCGTATAGCTGCAGACCCCACCCACCCAGGACACCAACTGGAAAGAGATTCAGGACCATCAAAGCCCACTCAAACAGACTGAAATTGTGTCTACTCCAAACAAATTGTTCTCTGTGGTTCACAAACATTGCAGGCCTTTTGTGAATGGGTCTGTTAAGCACAGCACATATAGTTTTTTATATCAATATAGGTTAAGTAAACACAAGTATAGCAGTTTCAAAAAACATATTAGCTTTGCTAAGAGGAGTTTTATGGACATAGGAAATTGATCTTCGTGGGAAAAAAGGCTCCTCTTGATACTTTAGAATTATTCTCTCTATTTTAATTTGATTATTGTTGAATTACATATTAATGCTGGACGTGACAGGGGGCACAAAAAAAGGAGGAGAGTGAACAGAAGAAAAAGGAGACAAAGTTACGAAAGATAGAAAACATCTGTACAACATCTGTAAAATCAAAACCATAACAGAAAAACCAGACAATCAGTTGCTATACCTGTAAAAGAAAAGAAAAAAGAAAAAACTTAACAGAAGACATCCTATGGCCTTTGTAAGTTAACAAAGTAGAGAATCATCAGGAGCACCTATAGGAAGACAAACTTGGGAAAAGCTTGACCAACAACACCAGCAACAAGTATATAAAAACATTCTTGTAGCTATTGGTGATCAAACCTGCAAGACAATATAGTAAGTGTATAAGCATGCATGTTGGTGAATTGATTGAATTATCTCAACCTTCTAATTATGCAACTAGCCAGATATGTGTGACTGAATTTGAACCTCAGTCCTCCGGATCAGAGCTGTAATTGCCTTCAGAGTTCAGCAAAGTCGTTCTCTTGTGGTATCGCTTTTATTCATATTGCTTTCTATTTTAAGTGAAGAGGTCATTTGAGATTGTCTCCTGACTTTTTTGTCTAAAGCAAGCATCAACAACTGGCAGGATTATTGCTAGTAAGGGGGAAAAAAAGTATTAATCAGATCTGATCTGCAAAGATTTAAATTACTTGTCCAGGTGTTTGTGGTCTGCGCTGGTAACCAGTAAATTTATGTAACTGGCCGGCATCTTCCCAGATATGCTATAATATCCCAAATTTTTCCAGAGATGAAGGTAAATCCTCAAGAAGAGCTCTCCATTTTATTCTTGTGAATTTCCACTATAGTTTTTGTTGTATATTCTTGTTGGAGGTTTGTTTTCAGCTCTGTCAATTTCTTTTTGATACTGATTTAGTTTTTGCAGCTTTTCGAAATCACTTTAATTTGCTTCAATAGAGATTTGAAACACAGCTACTGTTGCCAAATTCAATGCCTGCATATATGGAAGGATGATGGCATCTTCACTAGTGCTGGAAAAGAGTACTGCTGCTGGTGAAATAATGAAATTTAATGGGAAAAAAACCCTTCAGTAGCCTATATCCTTGTAGGATATCTTTTTTTTAAATTATGATTAATTAAAAGTGGATGATACATTGAAGTCCACTCAACAATATGGAGTTGCCATTAATCTGTATAGCTCTAGTTAGTCTATTATTAACCATTGAAGCTAGCCAGAAAAACAAAATCACAGCCCTGTTTTCTCTCTGTTCGTAGGACTGTAATTTTTCTGAAATGTATTCAGCTTGTTCCAGTGCACTATAATTAATTTTGTCATGTCAGCATCCATAACAATTCAAATTTGGTTGCGTGCTCAATCCAAATTTTATGATTTAATTCCTGCAGACTCAAAATATGGCTTTAGATAGTTGGGAGTTTCCTAACACGAGAGCTTTTGGAGCTTTTGTCTCTGTACTAGTCAACTACTTTTGAGCAAACACTGGTCTCTTCTCTTCCTCTGGCTGTTTTGACAACTCAAAAGCTATTAGCTGGTGGTGTTTTGGTTAAAATATCTAACACTGGAAAAGAAAGATGACCAGTTTTAGCAGAAATATGACATTTAAAACGTGATGAATATTATGTATAGAAAACAGTTCTGTAGAAATGATGAAACTGGGTCACAGCCAATGTGAAACTAGCTAACTGCAGCTGACGCCCTCCATGAAGAAGCGATTTTCAGCCTCTTTACAACCACCCTTGAAGCCCACAGGAGGGAAGTGCTTGATATTCTGAGATAGTTTTTTTTTTTTGGGTGGGGTATCATTTGAACCTAGTTGTCATCCACAGATGGGCCAGATTCATGACTAACAAATAAGTACTGTAAAGTCAGACACTGTGGTCAAAGTACAAGCATATCTTCATAACTGACAGACTTTCTGGCGTCGCTGGAAGAAATTAAATGAGGTGACACAGGAGCTGTCCTGCTGGTTCGGTCTGCCAGTTTTCTTACTCCAGCTGTCTTGATGCTGGATCCCGGCTCATGTTGCACTTTTGGACCTCTTAACTCACTTGTCTGTTTGTGCGATAGATGATTTAATGGCATCGAGTATAATAACGGTGCTGGAGGATTTCTGGGGCTAGTCGCTGGCACGAAAACTGCTGCCATTGTGGAAAAACTGTGGGGTTGCAGAGACCTCCTTATCCTTAATAATTTACTTCCTGCAATGTGTGGGTGAAAGACATCTCAGTATGCAGGTTGGAATCACATTTTTTTTTGTTACCCGAGTAAAAGCACTAATTGGTAAATTTTCAGCCCCGGGGCTTTAGAGATGCATGTGCAGTGATGAACAGCACGGGGATTTCTATCAGTTCTCACTCATCTTTTTTTGAGTTCATAGAAATTGTCTTTGCTCACACTTTTTGTCTCCACAAATGTTGTCGTCCCTGTATTGCTGGTGTTTTTTCCCCCAGTTTTGTGGGATTTCCATTTATTTGAAACGCACAACAACATCTGATTCCCTAAGTGTGTGTCTGCCTCATTTCCTTTAAGATTAGATATAATTTAATCCAGCCCAACTGACCAGTGGACTCGCATCATGGCGCGTTGACCTGTCCCATGTCATGTGGCAGCTGTGACGGCATGAAAATGACACACTCGATTTATGAGCAAAGAACAGGGTGGCTTTCAGTTTTAGGCAGCTCCTGATTGAGACATCACATAGACCCAGACTCTCCTAATTACACACACACAAGCGGCCATGGAACAGTAAAATGGCTAGACATGGGACTGTAGAGGCAGATAGCCTTGTCCAACCTCTTCATTAAAACTGTCTGCAAGAGAAAGGGAAGAGAAGCACACATACACTCA
The DNA here is from genome assembly GCA_037177055.1 of Atherinosoma microstoma. Lineage (NCBI taxonomy): Eukaryota > Metazoa > Chordata > Actinopteri > Atheriniformes > Atherinidae > Atherinosoma > Atherinosoma microstoma. The sequence goes on from JBBBVU010000005.1 coordinate 10,894,332, forward strand.
CACAGTCATTATTATATTGATTTGAACACAGATGGAGAAATGATGCGAGGAAATGAATGAGATCGATGACCAAAGCCCCAGTACAGGGTCAAACCGATGGTTTTTGTCACTTGGGGAAAATAAGAAGCCAATATCCGATTAGTACAGCCAGGAGAGGAAACATTTAATTGTAGCATGTGATTCGGTGAGGCAGTTCTGAAGCTTTTTTTTTTTTTTTCCTCCCTGTGCATAATTCCCCATGTCTGTGTTGGTGAAAGGTCATTATTAAGTGAATGTCATCCACATGATTATAGTGCCTTCCTCTCTGTTGTTTTGTGTGCCTGCTCTGAGCAGTGTGTGTGTGTGTGTCGATGGCAAAGCTCCAGTGTGTGTCCAGCCTGAATCCTCTGGTCCGATGGCTTGTTATTGTTGCTGTTTTTCGAGCTGCTCCGCTTTGCTTTGGGCCACCATGGCTTGGCCGGCTGGCGGCCACCGTCTGTGCTGACAGGGGACTAAATATAGCTCACTGCACCAGGAAGAAGGCAAGCTGGGAAGAGAAGGAGGGGAGTAAATATAGCGTACCCTCTTGCAATTAAAGAGTCAAGCACTGCTGGGAAATTTTAGGCAAAAAAGCAAGGAACTCTCTCTAAGCCCTCTCTCTTTAGAGGCTTTGTGATGTTGTTAGTTTGGCCGGAGGCTGCTGGAGTTCCTTTACCATGAGTCATCACGTTTTACAGAAAGAAACCCAGTTTGAAGAGCATTCAGTTCTTTTTTTTTTATGGTCCTCATAATCCTGCTTGTAGTTAAAACTGCGGAAGTCATAATTTTTCACTTTTCATTCACACTTTGATAAAACATTTGAACACAAAAGACCTTTACAGAGAGACGTGGCAGTTGTTCTGCATGTGATAATTACCCGCAAGACATTAATCTGAATCTACATGATCTTGAAGCGCCTGTCTCGCTGGGTTACTCTGGTCTAGAGAATCTGTGTCAGACTGTACGATAACTGTTCTAAGGCATGTCAGACTGCACAATGTTGAGTCAGCAAGTTCATTCTGCATCATTTCATCATTTCACTCCTCATTCTGTTTGGTTGGTTTGAGACTGCACTCCTGAACTTCTGCACTGTAAACCTACAACTTACATTTAAAGCATTAATATGTTCCAACATAGACCGTCATGGTCTCAGAGACCAAAGTCAACATTTAAATAAAGATATTCTAATTTCTATGACAGCATGACTCTTCAGAGTTTTACCTGATTTTAATTAACTTCCCAGCAGGCATTACATCATGGTTTTGATTAGGCAAGGCAAGTTTATTTATATAGCACAAGACAATTCAAGATGCTTTACATAAAACATTAGAAGCATAACAGCGGGGTGCAGGAAAAAAGGAAATTAGAAACAAAAAAGAAATAAAAGAAATGGGATAAAAGAAGAGGTAATTTAAAATCAAAAGCAAAAGAAACGGAGAAAGGACAACGGATTAAAAACATGTTCAAGTTTAAAATTCAAGCTTAAAAGAAATGGTGCAGATTTGGACTTTTAAATAGAAACTATGTAAATGCAGCAGAGACCAGGAGGATCTTTAACCCGGATTTAATTGAACTGAGTGTTTCAGCTGATCTGTGGCTTTCTGGGAGTTTGTTCCAGACGTGTGGAGCATAGAAGCTGAATGCAGCTTCTCCATGTCTGCCTCTGACTGTGGTTCTGATTAACCTCTTTAAAAAAATTCAGCAAGTCCCATGTGTGAAGTAAAGCTCCACATTTCCAACATCACATTAAATGTTGAAGTCACAATGAAGAGCTTTCTTTTAGGGAAGGCACTATAACATCGTAACAGGGTTGAATTGAAATATTTTACTTTGGGTGTCTTCATTAGCCACTCAGATCGTCGGCCCTCAAAGTGAACAGGAACAAAACTGTAGTGATGAGTGTAACTTGGTTCGTGGAGTACCTGCAGATAGGAGAGAATCTATGTGGAGATTTGTATTGTCCAAACATTTATTATTTGTAATTCTACGAATACTACAAGGAGACAAAGATTATGTTATCTTACTTTTAGTGCCTCCTCTTACTGTCATAAAATCCCCACTTTTTCTCCTGATTTACATGCATTGCCTGATGCAACATTGCAGATAAACTTGAATTGTTGTATGAATAATGTGACTGGAAGTTTCAGTCGGTCGACTCACAAATTGTCTGTTAAAATCTGCATTAAACCTGAAGTAAACACACATCAGGGATACACTTTGAAACAATAAATAATACTTCAGATGAGATACTTATTTCTCCTTTAAACCTAAACCAAATATTTACATTTAGATTTAATTCCTGTAAATTAATGCAAGGATAGATCCTCTCTCATTGTTAGGTATGTTAGTGAAACTGAGTTTTAATTACATAAACATGTAAGTAGTGTGAACTTAAAGCACAAACTACCTCATGATAAGATTTGTACTGTTTTAATTGCCTTTACATTTGAAGTTTGTTCACAATTTGCCCTTGGTCAATAAAGCTCCAATGGCAGCGTCAAATTTCGGACTATTTTTGTTACTGCAATCATTACCCACCAGCACATACCCATGGTGTCAGATCATTATCTTGAAATAATCTGTATTTTGTCATAAATCAGCTTTTGGTGGAACAGTCTAGCCCCACTAATGACGGCACAGCTAAACATTTGATTATACTTTGCTTAGAAACATGCCTTTGCTTCAAAATCCAATGTGAATCAACCAACTTGATATCTGCAATTTGTCTTTTTGAATAAACTTCATTTATTTGCTTGTTGCCATTTTGCCAATCAAAACCATTTATTTAGGGTGGTTGTTTTTTTTTTTTTTAATGTAGAGGATTTGAACTCTTGCAACCTATGAGTACCTTACGTCAAACAAGTTGAACTACAAACATTGTTTCATCAGGTCAGTCTGGCAACTACATCTGACCAGAACAGTATAAAAAGCACAGCATATACAAGTCAGATAGATGGCTGCAGTGATGGCACCAATCCCATCACTGCTCAAACACACACAGGAAAGACTGTGAAAATGCTGAATTATCACGGTGGTGATGTTTCTGTACATATCTGTGTGTTTACATATGTGCTCTGAAAAATATGACCTCAGATCTGGATCTCTCAAATACACACATTTGTGCGTGTGCTTTTAGCGGTATGTGTCCACTTGCTGTACCCTGGATCACTTTCTTCCTGTCTGAATTCAGTCCTTTTATTGTATATTTCTGTTTGGGGTCACTATGTGCCAGAGCTGATATGCAGATGCTCTTATCTTCCTTTACATATTTAACTAACCTGATAAACAAGAGACATTGTGTATACATGTCGTAATATTTATTCCTTCTGCATATCGGGGTTATTGTTTATACAGCATCTAATCAAATTGTTTCCACTTTCTCTGTTTCTTTTTTTTTCTTCTCCAGAGTGCTGATGACAGTGGGTCGTCTTTTAGGAGACAATCTGGTACCGCTCAGAGCCCTTCAACGCTCCGCCTGTTCCTATTGTGACAGCCAATCATATTGAGAGAGCAGCTGGACCGGACGCAGCCCTGAAGCACTTTGACAGACAATGATGGAAAACTTTTTTTTTCCCTCTCTCCTCGCTTTCATCTAGTTGGTTGAGGAAACCAACTGGGATGTGTGCCAAATGACATTCTTAAAAAGCTATTTGCTGCTCTCATTCCTTGAGTGAAAGCCAATCAGAGGAGGATACGAAATGGAGAACAGTGTTTTAGTGGGGGGTATTTTTACTAATTGAAAACCTCTAATGACAAAGAGTACAAATGCGGATGACTAGAGTGTGAAAAAGAAAATGTATAAAACTATATATCAGCTCAAAAAGTGCCTCATTTTCAGGTCGTAGCCATTTTACAAATATCTTCAAACTGAAACTTAGGGTTCTATTTTTTCATGCTTGATTTGATGTATTTACAAAAAGAAAAAAAAATACAGCAACATGTGCTGATTTAAATGAGCAGCTTTTTTTGTGAGCTTATGCTGCGTTCATGTCAGATGGGATGGATGGAAGAGGTTGGAAAGCTTGCTTTGTTTACAAGCTGTGGGTGACAATTGTGTTCAACTAGACTGGTCATGGCAATCATGAAGTTGTGTAGGCAATTTGTTTACTGTGTCCATAATTTGAAGCAGCCCTGTTTTCAGCAAAAACCAACACATTTTTCTCAGGTTCTGAATAGACATTTAAACTGGGCATACATAAAATAAATGTACATAATTCTGTCCCTCTTCTCTTCTAAATAGGAGGCTAAATTCAAGGCAATATGCTTTAATATTACTATGGTATTTTCAGGAAATATTTTGAGTTTTTCTACCACTGTCAATACTTATTCGGGCATAGAAAGCCCTCAAACCGTAAGTCCTTCCTGCTAAGTGCCCTGAAGCAGAATTTTTAAAAGACGGGTTATATGATCTTTTCATCAGGTCAAGTGTTTTTAAGTTTGTACTGATTCTCTGTGAGTATCCACAGATTATTTGTTTTCCTGCCAATACAAGACTTACTAACTAAGGATTGCCAACACTAACTGTGATGCAGTGGATCCACGCCGACACAAACACTTTATGTTATATTAGGACTTAAATTATTATCTAGAGCTAAATTGGACTGAAAACAAAACAAAACAAGTTTCCTTGTTCGTAATGCAAGTATTTGATGTTAAGGTAAGCACAACTGTTAGGTCAAAAACTTAATTGCAGTAGGTCCAATAAGACATGAACGCAGCATTTTTTTCTAGCATAAAAGATAAAAAACGGTACTAGCAATATGCTAGCCTTCTTTTCTACTGTGAGAAATATTAGCATAGCTGCTGCTATCTTACTATTCATTGTTGCGTTGTTTGAATCCTCTTTTTCTTTTTGTCCTGACTTTTTTTTTTTAGATTCTTCTTTTCATCTTTCAATGAGCCATAAATGAAAGTATTAAACACACAGGCTTGAAACAAAATGGCACTTGTAGCAGGGAATAGAGTAGCTTTCTAGCTAGCTTAAAGCCATCTGGATCAGATTAGCATATTAGTATCGTGCCAGGACATAAATTCACTGTCCTGCTGACCACAGCTCAGGGTTTTGGATCCCTGATATAGAGCCAAGCAATCTCATTAGTGCTATTAGCTTCGGACACTCACTAAATCCCCTTCATCTCAGGATGCTAAATAACATACGGTACATACAGCTGAGGATAAATATCCTATCAATAGCCATGCTAAAGCTAGCTTTGTAGCAGTCAGCACACTGCTTTTAGCACCTGGAAATGGGTCAGTTCTCATTTAATTTCTGTCTATATAAAATAACTCAAACTGTCAGTTTGTTCTCTCTTAATGATTTTATTGAGCACCAAGTGTTTTTTTTATTTTTTTTTAAACAGTTTTTCTATTTAAACTGGTCAAATTGAAAGTGCTTTGGCCCTAAATCCTCCTTTAAGACTTTCCTTTTTATCTCTTTCTCTTCCTGTCTTCTGCTTGGCTCTTTTGTTAATCCTTGCTATGCATCAGCACTTAAGTGCCTGTCTGTCATATTTTTTTTTCTGTCAGTCTCTCCCCCATTTTAGCATATAGCACCCATGCAGTTGTTCTAGCAGAGTATATCAAGTCTATTTTTGTGTCTGTTCTTTTGGCTGTACAGTTCTTGTTAAATAACTTGTGTGACAGTGATCTGACTTGACTGACAGTCTTGGCCCTAATCTTGGGACCTTTGTGCTTTGCTGGTATCTAAGGACTTATCGTTTGCAGGGCGGTGAGTGCCAAAACACAAGAACAACAAAACTGAACTGTTCTCCTTACTGACAGCACCTCAAGAAGCAACTATCAGCTCTCAAGTCTGGACACATTGCTTCGTTCTGTGTTTAAGAATTTTTTTTTCTTTGTTTTTTTTTTATTCTCCCACTGTTTTCCTTTGCAGTGAGGAGAGAGAACTGTGACATATCTCGCCTCGCAGTCGTCTCATGTGACTGGGAGATAAAAAAGGTTGTTGCAGAGACTTGCGTATGCTTTAACCTTGAATTTGCCTATGACTTTGACCAGAGGATTCAAAAAGAAATGCATGAAGAGAAAGAAAAGACCACAACGAAGAACGACTATGTAAGACTTCAAGTCGACATACGTGTGCGTCTGTATAGCTCAAAATTGCACTCATGTGTTTGTCTGCCTGCTTGGTAAGTTCATGAACCTTGTCAGTCTAGTCACATGACTTTTGGTGGCCTACATCGTAACAATACATCTTTATAATGAGCAGACTGGGACCTCTGGTTGGAATTGCCCCTAGTGGTAGTTAGTAATTCAGAAGTGGAAAAAATACTACAATTGCAGACTCGGTATGTTAATCCAAGATGTCTTCTGTCCAAGAGACTGGCAGGCAAACACATGGGGTGAAATATTTGTAATGTATTTTGGAGATGTTCTCATGTTTTAACTCAGAAATGTTCAGCCAAATGTTTAAAGGTACGTTTAGTCTAGAGAGGAAGCACACAAACAGGCTTGCTTTCAATCTCCACAAGCAAACTTTGTTATTCTGCCATTTAGAGCCCCCTTCGAGCCCTGCAGCTGAACATGAGTGCTTATATGTTGCAGTTGGGAAAATTTTTCCTTCGTCTGCCTGTAGGGAATTTCTGGATAGTCACAGCCTCATGTCCTGGATTATGGGTGGTGGTGGGGAGGGTTCATCAGTTCAAGTGGCCGTGTGATTTAATTCATTGCGTTGTTAGCGAATTTAAACATGTTCATGTGCAGGATATCAGTGCTGCTGCTGTTCTGATTCACCTATTCCTCCTGCCCCCCTTGAGGGATGGTACTAAATGGGAATATTGTGATATTTGCCATTGATGTAGACGGTTGTACTTCTCTTGCTTGAAGAAAAAGAAATCTTGCTAAAAAGGAAAAAAAAAAGTTATACAACAAAAGGACTTGTGGTTTTTCTTTTTATTCTTCTGATTCACTGTGTTTTGATGATTGGGAATTATTTTTTTTAAAAAACATGAAGGACAAAGACAGCAAAGCTCCTAAAAGGGAAGGGGTGTGGGAGACGGTCTGCAATTTACTGGCTGAGAAAAGTGTGAACATCTGCATGAAGTGCCAGAGTCACAGACGGGCTCATGCCCCTTTCACACTCACTCGCATGGGCTGCAACCACAGTGCAGATGTCACACTGTAATGTGGAAAAGAAAATGGCCTCATTGTTTTACGCAGAAGCCTTTTTGAACTGTGTTAGTCACATCCACCACTCCCATTGATAAAATCATTTGCACTCGAGGTTGGCAGCTCGCCTGTGGAGTTAATTGCTCATTTTACCGGGAATTTGACCGACATGGTATTTGTAGGGTGAGCTCGGAAGACTCTCGCTCTTAATTGATACTACCCTCTTGCAGCACTTGCTTTAATTAAATAAGCCTTTACGGCATTATAAATCTGTGCTTCCCTTGGTTTTTATTGTTAACATGTATGAGATCTTGTATCATCCTTATCCAAGGATGGTAACTTGAGCCAGACTGGGTGCAGCTATGCACCGAGTGAGTTGCTGCAAGAATGAATAGAAATGAGAACACACACACTCAGACGAGGCATGCACCTGCAGCGTGGACAATAAACATCCTTCCAGCACCTGTATAACAGAAGAAAGCCCCACACCTGAAGGATACTAAAACTTCCTCTGTCGCATTCTTCTTCATGTCTCGTGTTCCCTCGGCTTTTGTTGCAGCACTGTACATCTTTTACAAAGTGAGTCCTAAGGGCCTTGGAGCCCTACTTTTTTCAAATGTATTTAAAGATTATCTCATTTGTCAGCTTCAGCAAAGTTATTTTCCTTTTCACATGATGTTCTCACACAAGCAATGCTACTGAATCAATGAATGACTAAACATTTCAAGCAAGAATGTTCCTCGTGATACATTTCTCTTGAAAAAGCCAGGTTGAAAGAATGGGTGAGCCAATTTTTAGAAAAAAAAGGAAAAGAAAACCCTCTTCCTTGTGATGTGCCCAGAGGCTACCCGCCCCAAAAATGTACTCTTCCTTTTGACCCACTGTTATCCCCTCTAATGCCTGTAAGAACAAATATAACAAGACAGACATGCAGTGAGCTATCAACGCTGCTTTCCGATAAAGAGAAAATGGGTACAGCTGCCATCTGGTTGTCTTGGTGACAGGCAGCGTCAATGCCTGCGTCGCATGTGGTGACAACACCTCCGGTCAAGAAAGTAGATTGGAGGGGAACGGAGGAGGGAGGCTGGATGCGAGCCAAGGCGAGAGGACACAGGGTTTAGTCGGCAAGAAGCCAGGAGGTGGACCTGTTTAAGTGGGCAGAGTGTCATCTGCTCATGTTTGTAATGCTATATTTTTATTCATTTTTCACCCCCTTTCTAAAGTTTTTACACAATTCAAACACCTACACACCTGCAGCGACACAAATGGACCCGGTAACCTCACTTGTTTAAACACTGCAGGCATACTTGCAGTCTCATGTGAATTAATCCGGTGTAACCAGACATATGGAGTTCCCAGAGCTGTCAGCTTTTAAGCCAACAAAGAAAACAAATCTTTAAAGTGCTCAACCAAAGGTCAAGAATGTACTTTTGCTTGTTTTACATCATCTATTTAAATGGCTCTCCTCTGCACACATAGACTGACCTGAAAAAACGACAATATTACACAAGAATTCTGAGCATTTCTTTGGCTAAAAATCGATAAAGACAGCCTGCCGAAAGGTCATATGCAAATGCTTTCTGGCCAAGAAAAAAAAAACTAAAATTTAGTTTAAGCAAATGAAATAATCTGAAGTCTCTTCAGCTGGTCTGGTCAAGGTTCAGTAATATGATGTAATGGGCTAAAAGTTTTCCATTTTATTCTGCTTATGGGATGGGCATATTCCAAAATGACGCAACCATGGCAACTGAGTGATGTCATTAAAAATAAAGTATTTATGGTTTGATTATTCTTTTTCAGCCGGAGAGTACATATTGAACCTGCCGTACCTTACATGAGACACAGCGGTGTGCAAACCTGCACTGAATGCATTCAGATGAGCCTGATTACATGAAAACTTTAGAGCCTTGCCACACCATTTAAGTGCACTGAAAACAAATCTTAAAGCTGTAAAGAGAATTGATGGTATAAAACTCCTGTCAGATGCATGTCCTGGTCTATTTGATGGGGCTTAGAGTGCTACTTTTATGGCTTTACATCACGAGTCTTTGCCTTTGCTGATCGTGTACAGTTTGTACCCCTGCATGCTGGCAACAATACCGGAAATCTTCCTGTCTTTATGACTTCCTTCTCAGTGCAGGCCAGAGGAAGCTCGCTGGATGTCGGACATGGATGCAGCTTTTGTTCCCACAGCTGATGTGGGAATGTAACTGTCAGCACGATGTCGTGCTACTAAATTGCTTCCTTCCTATCATTTAAATGTAGTCAAATATATAGTGGAGGTTAGTATGTCTGCACTGACTTAGAGCAAGATTTATGTTATTCTTTTTCATTATGTTCCTCTCATTATAAACCATAATCTACATAATTAAGCAATTAAATCTCTGGATTATGATTTGAACACTATCTTTTTTTCTCTTCTCAGCCCTTTTTATAAAGTCAGTTGGGAAAACCATCACTTTAGATTCAGTAAAGTGAGTTTGCACTCAGGTATGGATAAACTTAGTGGATTTGATGGTTGGATCCATCCAATGTGGAGCATGGGGAGTAATCTGAACCACAAATGCCACAGCAGACGCAACCGTTTTCTAATGTATTTCCAACTCCCTTTTCCTCATCGCCCCCTCTTTCACATAGTGTACTTAGCCAAACAAAAAGCCTTTCTGTCTGAGCTTCCCTCCCCTTCCTCCTCCTCCTCCTCCTCACCAACAACCCAACGCTCACTCTCCATCTTTCCACCGTCATGAGAAAATGTTTGCTGTGGTTATGGATTTCTCTACATTACAGGACGCGTACAAAATGGGCTCCTTTGCTCTGCAACCGGGCGGCTGGTCTGAGAAGAAGGGAGGTCAAAACCATTAGAAAAAAATGCCACATAGTGTGTGTGAGGGAAAATGAGAAGGGGAACAAGAAGGAGGTGGAGGGATGGGGAGGAGGAGACTGGGAGGCCTCTGTGCTTTATTTTCCTTGAAAGCTCCCTGAAAACCGCAGACACATGGTACAGAATTCCCCTCACTGTCGGACAAGGCGAGGGGGGGGTCAGTTTTTGCAAGAGAACACCACACTGTTGCGATCAAGCACACACACACAGAGGGAAATATTATAGGCGACGTAAAGGATTCTGTGAACCTGGCACACAAACATCCAGTTACACAAAGGGAGGAACTTTGAAGGAGCCGGCAGGACGACGCCTTCACATGCCTGCATGGAAACCTCCTCACATCAAATCACCTTAACGACCTGTTGGCTGTATGGGAAAGTGGATGGTCCTACTTTCCATGGGTATTGGTAAGGCGTTGGTAGTTGTGGGGTGAGATGGGCGGAATGTGGGGGGGTTAATCCAGTATACAATGTGACTGTGACTGGCAGACACCCCCTCCCCTCCCTATTTTCCTTTACACCCTCTTTTCTTTTGGGGCCCTTCTTGTTTTCTGGATTGAGGACAAGTGCAGAGCTGGTATTTAGGTGGAGCCCGAAGAATGGAGAAAGGTCAGTGGGTCAGTGGTGCAACTGGACCCGTTGTCATTTGGTAGTAGATTATTTGCAGTGCTCCTCAAGCTCAACTCCTCATCAGATCATTTATGTTGACAAATTTTGAGCTTAAAATTCTGCAATTTTCTATTTTGTTGCACAGTTACAGCGGACTCCCAACAGGACAACACCGCATGCTGCACTGTGCAGAGGTTTACAACTCAGATGGAGTAATAAACTAGAAGAGTTGCGCCATCTAGTGGAACTTATTTGTAGCTCAGGTTACTGTAGGTATTCATTGCAAATTGAGTTTCCACTAATAAGATAAATAAGATTGGCAACATGAAAACAATACTCTTTATTTATTTGCAGCTAACAAATAAATGCCATTACTTATAGCTTAAAGCAAGAGAAACAAACCGCATAATTACCTGTTTTCTTCAATTATATTGTGTCCTCCTTCACAGTGCCTTGGTAGAATTGGGGGAATATCTTCTCATAAAAAGAAGCATCATATTTTTCCATCTCATGCTGTGCCAACCCAAAAACCAGCGTACTGAAACCCTGCTCAAGATGAGATGGAAAATCTGTGTCAGCACACTAAATAGCCACTGTCTGCATGGGAAAGAGGACAGAAGAAATGGGAATACAGTCAATTTATAAAAAGCCTCAAGGATGACCTTGCTTCATTTTTCCCTCAAACTTGAGAAATGATATGCAAATCGTTTGCTAAATGAGGCAGAAGTAACACTCAGATGGCCTCGTTGGACTCTTTATTCTCACTAAAGGGTTTCATTTTCCTCCTGCAGAGGAGGAAGCCCGAAGTCAAAGCTGGAGGACATTATTTTATTTCTTTCTTTTTTTTTAAAAAAGAAACTGTATTACCATACATGATTTACAGCCCACATTGTTCATTGCCAACAAAATCATGTCCAACATTCCAATAATCCGTTTGTTAGGCCATGGCTGGGTTTCTACCAGTCTGGTTGAAACAATACGAATGCCAGACAGCTTAGAACATATCAGAAAAATGGATGTAAGCTACTTAATGTACTTTCAGGACTAATTAGTAGACTGTATAATCTCAGGTAGGAGTGATTAGAAGGATAACAAACTGCAAAATATTATAATCACATCTGGTCTTTAAATGGATTTTTAATTGACATTCATACATTATAAATTAGTCATTCAATTTTCCATTAATTTCAATTAATTGATTTACTAATTTATCTATTCTTCTTCTATTGAGTAGGTATATGTATAGATATAGTTTGTGTATATGTGTGTAGAATATTGTATGAATAAGTAGATAGTAATGATATATCAAATGGGGGTTGGATTTGAAGAACATCAGCTTCCTTCTATTCAAGGAAGCATTATTTATTCCCTTTTGAACATAAAATGATCAATTATTTTTGTTTCAATGACTGGATTTTAGCTGTTGAGGGTGTGACGCATGGAAAGCAACTCTGATTTACAAAAGACTTACATTCTTCAACAAATGCTTTGATTACTCATCTCTACACAAGGAGTGTAGCAGATAGTAAATGATGTCCGTCTGTCTTAGGATAGTTAATCGACAATCAATTAATCAATCGTTAAGAATTTCATTGGTGACATTTTTTAATCAATAAAACTAATACATCTTTAGACTGAAGTTGTATGTGAGCGGATATTTTCCAGTGTAACCATTGAATAAATCCCATGTAACTGCCACAAGAGTCGTTCATTTTGTAATAAAGATCTAAATGAGGAAAAGCGCTGTGTTTTTTCTACTTTTACTGCATTTTAATAAAGCCTATAAATACAAAATTTTTATTAAAAATATTAACGATACACACACACACACATATACATAATTAAATACATGTCTGCTAAATTATAAGAAAAGGCAAAATTCTTAATAGTAATTCAAATAACTGGAGACTGAAAAAAATAATAGTAAAGATAAATTTACTACATTATAATTTAATGAAATAAGACATTTTTTTAGTCTAATTGAGTTGAAAAAATAATAAAAAACAATATGGTCCTGGACCAATGAGAGCGCTTTGCTGATGAGCAGTGGGCCAAAATACCTGCCAACAGGTTTAGAAGTGTGATGGAGAGTTACAGAAAACACTTGATTGCAGCAGTTGCCGCAAAGGATTGCTCAATAAAATATCAGCTTATGAGTGGCGTAGCTTATATTAATTCCTCTTATTTTTTTTGCTTGTTTTAAATATTTCTATTATTATTTCCATTATTTTTTTATTTATTACTACTTTTGGTAGTTTCAGCTTATTTCACTGACAGCTGTTTTTTTCCTTCTTTAATGAATGGGTATGAATAATTTTGCAGACATGTATAAACACTGT
>JBBBVU010000005.1:10926719-10942442 GCA_037177055.1 Atherinosoma microstoma
CTGAACAGAAACTAAGCTAAAATGTGGAAGCAGTGTATGAAAAACTAAAAGCACTCCAACACTTTGTAGAACCACCAGTAACACTAAATTCATGTAACTGCTTTTTGTATTACTTCATTACTCTCTGACATCACTGACGTCTGCATTTCAGTTCAGTGAAGTTTGATCATTTGCTTATGGACAGCTCTCTTTAAGGCCCACCACAGCATTTTGATCAGGTTGAGGTCTGAACTTTGACTGGGTCAACATCTGGATTCTTTTCTTTTTTGTCATTCTGTTATAGATTTGCTGATGTGCTTGAGATCGTTGTCCTGTTGCATGACCCAATTTCAGGCAAGCATTAGCTGTCAGACAGATGACCTCATGTTTGATGCATGAGGAGTTCATGGTTGGCTCAGTGTCTGCAAGATGCTCCGGTCCCATGGCAGTCTTAAAAATCAGTCCTCCACTAGTGTATTTGACAGTTAGTAGTATGAGGTGTTTGCACTGATATGCTCTGCATTATGCCCAGACATCTCCACTTTGGTCTCATTTGTCCAAAGGACATTGATCCAAAAGTCTTGTTGTTTTTTTATGATGCAGCTTTACAATCTAAGAGCTGTGCTTCAGTGTTCTTTTTAGTGAGAAGAAGCTTGGTATCTTTTCTAAACAAGCCATACTTTCTCATTTTGATGTCATAAGGTTACCATTTAACATGTTCACTGAGGCCTGAAGAGAGTGTGATGTTGGTCTAGGGGTTTTTATGATTTCTCTGAGTACTGCATTATAAATCAAATGTAAAAACCCAATCAGCTGAAATATATGTACAAACATTTGATATATAATCCATTTTAACACAACAATCGTTCATTTGTGTACATCTAATATGACAGAAAACTACTTTTGCTGCCTTTTTAAGGTATTGTTTATCCAAAATGCTACCCTAGCATCTATCAAACAGAGCCAGTGGAGCAGTTTTAAAGCTCAGAGGGTTCTCACTTCTCACAGAGTCATTTGTCCATTCAGAAACACCGTAGTAATAATGGTGCCACAAATATGGCAGCTGCCATGTATGTGGACCCACGGTAAGTAGATATAAATGGCTCATTATAAGAGATTAAAAACAAATCATTATTTTGATAAAATGATTAAAAACCATTAGAGCAAAGAGTTGTGTTGAATTCTTCTGTCATTGACCTTGGATTTTGTTACACAGTGCACCTTTTAGTGTTTTCTACTTGTTAATAATCTTTCTCACCGTTGAATAATGAACTCCAAATTGTTTGGAAATTACCTGCTAACTCTTCCCAGCAACAATCACTTCTCTAAGATCATTGCTGTTATCTTTCCTACTTGATATTGTATTAGCACACACCTGAATGCTCCAAACCAGCAAACTACCAAAATCTCTGCTTGTATAGAGATGCTCACTTGCTGATGGTCCGGATACAGGTGAAGTAAAACCATAGACCTAAAAGAGGATTACTTTATTATGCAATTCTATCTGGTTCAGCTTGCTTAAAAAATGGAGTACTGTGCTATTTCCAGTTTTCATTCAGGGAAATCTGGAAACTCCCATCTCCACAAAGACAAACTGGCTCATTCATAATGGGCACTGGCATGTTGATTACCTGTCTCAGCATGACATTTCATCCCATGATTACTCAGGTTGGCAGCCAGAACTTAAGCTTGTTGGTGGTTCAAAGCTTTGTGGCACCCCACATGCTTAGATAGATAGATACTTTTTATTTAGTTATTCATTTCCTTTAGTTTTTTTCAAAGTAAATGCTTAATACATTTTCAGTCATCTGTATTGAAAAAGAAAGTTAGGTGGGCATTAGTTAATCTAAAAGCATTCAAGGACCACTGATATGAGTAGGATGCATTAGAGCTGAATTGTAAGTGAAATATGGTTACAAGAGTATTTTGTGTAGAAGAATTTAAAAAGAAAAAACAAGATTTGGAGATAAATTTGAACCATAGCAAATGTTGAAAATTTGAAAACTTTCCATCAGCAGTGTAATATCAACATGTTAACCTCAATTTGACCATAATACAAGGATGTTCATGATTACAACCTGATCCTCACTTGTCATTTCACACAACATGCTGATTGTAATGGAGCATAATAACATAATATGCAAGTTGATAGGTGTAAGTCATGATCAAGCGACTCCAGTCTGTCATTTTCTGTCTTGTGTGTCCTTGTTACCATCACATCACCAAGGGTTTAATTACTGCTCAGTGAACCACAGAGGTGCCTCATGGGGGACTAGACAGAGAGATGAGGATGAGTACAATCAGGCGAGGCAAATGAAAACAGGACTGCTGCCGGTGAGCCAAGCTCAGACACGAAGCTCCATGATATTACAGGAAACATAAGAAGAAGAAATCCTGCCCACTATTAGATCTGTATCAACACGATTTGTGGATGGATGTGTGAGGGAAAGCACTGAGGGTTGGAGGAGGGGATTGACGTGAGTTCTGATCAAAGAGGTGTGCAACAGGTAAGTGAAGAATTTACCTGCTTTTAATGTGTAATGACGACACACTATCACTTCATCTCAGTGCACTCCCAATGAAACTTAGTTATTCAAAGCTCCCACTCAATGCAGGCTTCAATGTTTCTCTTCCAAAACTTGCTTTTAATCTACTTAATCTATATCAAAATGAAAAGAGTAGAAATTTGTTGATGTGAATTGTTTATTTTTTGACTGTATGAACATGAACTTGACTTGTGAGAGGGAAGGTTTCTAGCCACATGTTTCCATGGACCAATACAGAAGAGACCCATCTGCTTAGCAACACTCCCCCTATGACTGCTTTGCCTTCTAGTTGTCCCATGTGAAAAAGGGACACAAATGGGAACAAGGTGCCAGTAAACCAAAGCAAATATATTGATTCATATGCTGATATTTTTCAGTATTACAGAAATCTAGAATAGAGAGGCAGCCACAAGTTAGCTTAGCTTAAAGCAAGAAGCTGTGACACATTGCCTGGTTATATAACACCCCAGTGAACCAATTATGCCACCAAACTGGTTTTAAACAATATGGCAATTGCCCACAATATTAAAACCACCTGCAGCAGATCCTTTGGTTTGCATGTTAGGCCTCTGTGGATTGGGATTATTCCATGTTTGGTCCTCAAAAGTGATTACTGTAGATGAGTTGATGTCATAGTAGCATCCATATTAATGCCAGGACCCAGAGTCTTTCAGCAAAACGGTGCAATGAAATGACTGATATGATTCAATTTATCTGTCAATGATCGAAATGTTTTGACTTATCAGTGAATAAGAATACAATGAGATTTTCAATGAGTGGAAAAAAAGTGGAGGAGTTATAAAACAACCACAAATAGAAAACATTTGTAAGATCTATGGTTGGAGGCACACACATGACCTCAGGCCACATGGTTTGCAGTTTCTTTGTGTGTGTGTGTGTGTGTGTGTGGGGGGGGGGGGGTACATGTTTGTGCTCAGGGGCCCCGTTATTTTCCAATCCATCCATGGCATCATCAGTTTAGAATAAAACATTCAAAAAGGGGAGGGTTATGCAAGAAGTAAGTGTGCTATTTTTACATCAAAAGTAGCAGGTTTCAACAAGTCTTTTTGAAAATGGCTGCACCCACTTCTGCAAGCCAAATATAGCATTTCCTTTCCCACTCCCGGTAGAAACGTCTACTGCCAGTAGTAACGTGTTTATCGTCAGAGCCCTGTGGGTAAACATACAGAACCAGTCTGTTAACTACTGTTACCCCTCCATGTAAAGTCTATAAATCACAACAACATAAAAGGGGGACATTTCTCTGTATCCTGCCAGCTTTGTTGGAAGTTTCTGAGAAACGACTTTTTTGAATATTTAAGCTATGATCCATCAGACTGCATATTTCAGCCCCTCGTGGTGGGACCTACCAACTATATTTGACAAGTAGAAGTGAATAAATTAATCTCTTTTTGTCTCTGAGTTGTAGCTGTCAGTTTCAGACCGGCTGTGAGATGTTGTGGTCACAAAACATGGGATTCTTTAATGAAAAAGTTGTAATTGAGCATGTGCACCCAGGTTTTGTGTTCCCATTAATGCCAGTTGGAACTAAATCACATTAATAACCCCAGCAGCTACAAACTGATTTGACATTGGACTGAATGGTAATTAAACACTTTCTCACTGCACTCATAAACCAGATGTTATCAGGTGTCATCAGATGTTTCCACCATTGTAAAAAGTGGTTGAAAAGCGGCAGAAACCAGTGTATTCTTTCTGCAACACTGATAAAAACCTTACTAATGGTAACTGGTTGCAATTATTAATTTTGATAGATCTGCAAGAGTAGACACAGCTCACTTTTTCTTTAGAAAAAAACATCTTTGACCTTAATCTGTGAGAAATTCGGATTCTGAAAAGCACAGCTCTGACAAAAAAAAAAACTAAATCGATCAATTTTACCATCTGTAAAACAGCTAGCAGCTCACTCTCCATCCACTTGTGTGGGACAAACCTCTGCGGTTCAGTCAGAAATAATACACTAGTAATTATTTCACGGAGTCTTGCATATCAGATCCTGCAGGATAAAAGGAAAAAGCTTTAATGTTGTCGTAGTTTACAGGCTTGTCTTCTGAGAAAGTGGTAATACAGAACATAACTGCCAGTGTACAAAGGCTGAAAGTGCTTCTTGTGGGATTATTACTGTCATGAAAATACAATCATGTTTCAGTAGCTATACCCACATAAAGGAAATGTTATTTTTAAACAAACTACTTTTTTTGTTATAAAAACTGTACATGATTTAGGTATGGGTAAACTTACTTAACTTAAACACTAGATCCTCCATTTTCATTTATACAGAAATCGGTGCTGTGATTTTTTTACCCTTTTCCTTCAGCGCTACCAAAGAAACAAATGCTGAAACTGTTACGCAACTGTCTGTCAAATCAGTGGAGTTCCCCTTTAAATGACGTAGTTAAAACAAGTCAGCAGACTTGCTCTCAGACACGTAAACATATGGGGAAAGGATTCCAGTGAATTATTACTTCCTTGCATGGCTCTTCTGTTTGATTTTTTTGTTTTCTTTGTGTGTGCATGGAACAGTGGTAATTGTGAGTGGACAGGAGGTTAAATTGATAAATTCTATTACTCAAGAGCTTTGGAATGTGCTGTTAAATAAAACAGTATCATGAGGGAGCTGAGAGTTTTTAAAAGTTGTTTAAACTCTTGCGTTCTCTTAGTTCTGACTTAAACTTGAAGCTTTTTTTATTGTTGTTTTAAGATTTCATCCTCATTTTATGTCTTTCCATTGGACTCACAGTTTAACTCTACCCACCCGTCCCCTACCATGGCAGAGGATGCTGTCCCAACTGAGCAGCAGGTGGACCAAGCTGCAGTGCCCAGCTCCTCCACCAGCCCTGGGGAGCCTGTGGATGTGGAGTGCCCCATCTGCTACCAGGAGTACAACCAGTACAACAAATGTCCCCGGATGCTTGAGTGCCTCCACGTTTTTTGCACAGAATGCCTCCAGAGGATCCAACTCTGTCCCTTCAACCCCTCTGACACCCAGAGCCCACCAGCAATCCCCTGCCCTCTCTGCCGCCATTTGACTCCACTGGAAACCGGAGATGTCTTCACCTTACCCTGTAACTCCCTCATCCTTTCCAGGCTGCCCCTTGTGGCCTTCTGTGCCCCCGAGACCGTTGCCACTCGTCTAGCCACAGTCACACAGAGAGTGGTATTCTCCCTGGAGGGTAACAGCAGGGACACCCGCTTCATCATCCTGCCCACCGTTAGCCTGCGGGTGCAGCAGATGCACCCAGACAGGCCGTACGGCACCGCGCCTGGCCTGGTGGGCGAAGAGGGGGTCATACAGCAGAGTAAGAGGACGCTGCTTTGTGTACAGCTCCTGGCAGTCGTCTTCTGGGTGATGTTTGTGATCATCTGTGTGGTCGGTGTGGTGTTTGGGCCACATTTCTTCAACAGAAAATTCTAATGGGTAACAGGATTGATCCTGTCTGAATCAATGTATGACAATCAGATTGGCTCAAACTGAGAGTCTGTGAAGCACCTGAGATGACATTGTTGTGAAATGGCACCATACAAATAAAGCTGAATTGAATTGAACTGAATTGAACTGAATTGAGTTTAATCTAATCCCCAAAGCAATTACAGCTCATATAATGATTTGTTAAACTCTTGAAAAAAAGCTGTTGAATGCAATTTATTCTGTCATATTTTCATGGAAGTTTATTCAAGCCCTGTCGATTATATATCCCATGTAGCTAACTCAAATAATACTTATAGGCTAAAGAAAAAAATAATAAGATAGAGCGTGCTCCACTTTACTGCATATTTGATACTCTTTTAGTGTTGATTAACAGATGAACAGCTCCCTCTAGTGGTTCATCATTAAATGCACGAGCTACGCTAAAAATCAGATTTTTGTGTGTATTTATTTTTTCCAGATAAGCTTACATGTTCTTTTTTTCTTTCTGAAGACTCAGCAGCTTTCCACTTCTGTGTTGTTTATAGTTTTTCTCTGTCCTTGCTTGACTGTTTGATGCTTGATAATGTTGTTATACAGCTGATCTGCCCGTGATTCAATTGAATAAAGCTGTGTTACATAACACAAGCACACTGTGTTACAGTGTCAGGCGTCCACATGTTCTGAAAATTAAAGAAAATTTCAAATGCGCTGGATTAGCCTATATTTATTTTTCTTTTGTCTTTTTAAGAAAAAAATACAGCAAAAAGAATTAAGTATCACCTGTACTTGACATAAAAAAAACTGTGCATATGTATCTTGTGTTTTGTGTGGAAATTTGTTCCTGTGCTGTTTGCTATTCACTCCATTTTTATATCAGATTAAAATTTTTACTATTCTCAATAGAAATGGAAGAAATGCAAATGACATCATGCCTCGAAAATAATTATGTGTGGTTCCTTGTTAGGCCTTTGTTTGTAATATAGTGAAATACAAAATTTTGTGAAAATATGCACTGCGTCTGTTTTCATCAATATAGTTAAACAATACAGATCCTGCTTGGAAAGCCATTGTTCTTCTGGCTGACATGGTAAATTTGAAGTGCAGTACATAACATTTTTAACATATAAACATTTTTTATAGGTAGGCTACTAAAGATATGTTTCCTTTTATGTTTTTAAAAAACTAAGTCAACATTTTTTTTAAAATTACAGTACTTCCATACTTGTAACATTTGTCACTATTTTTCAGATGACGAGCTCAATAAATATAATTTTTTATCAGGACTTTGGTCAACTGTGTTGTTATTAAAGTGGTTTATTAATGAAGTTGGATTGGATCAAACAATATTTATCTATATCGAAATTACTATTAGTTTTGAAATATAACTTTTGCATTTATGCATAAGAAATTCTAATAATAGAAAATATATATATATATAGAAAAGTAAGGGGGGGTCTATCTCAGGTGTTTTACATGCATTGAACCTTTTTTTCACTAAGAAAAGTTTTCTTTTTCTGAGTAAAGGTTGTGAGGGAAGCTCTTTCTCAACCATCAGTACTAAAAAATGTTTAGGACAGTGGGGGTCTACTGGGACAGCACGTAAAAATGGGAAGAGGGGGGGTACGTCTTTACGTCATACGCCGCGTTGGCTCGCAACAAGTAGTGAAAAGTTTTTAGACCCCCTCCCCTGTATGTTTTTGTTGGGGGAAAAGTTGGTAGTTAGATCGCGTGTGAATGTAGCCTGTCCGTCGGTTTTCGCCCCTCGGCAACAGGGGGAATGCGAATTTTTTACTTTGGAAAAGTTGGAGAGCGAGCTCGTTTGCAGAGATTTTACGCTTTACGTCCTCTGGCTCGGACTGAAAATCTCAGTGGCCATCAACGTTTCACCTCTGCCGTCTCGTTAGCTACCTAGCTAGCTCCGCCGCTTGCTAACTCCCCAACAAAGTTAACGCTACCTCGCCTCTCAGAGTGCGTTTCTCTTGGAAACTTCCAGGTTAGGGAAAAAACTGTCGCAGAGATGGCGGAAACCAAAATTATTTATCATATCGACGAGGAGGAGACGCCGTACTTGGTGAAGATACCCATAGCTGCCGAAAATATTACTTTACTGGATTTTAAACAGGTTTTGAACAAGCCAAACTACAAATTCTTCTTCAAGTCTATGGACCAAGACTTTGGGTGAGTTGCAGTGCTTTTTCTCTCTCTTTCCTTTAGCAAAGAAGAGCTTTGTGTTTGCAAGAAAAATAAACAGCGATAAAATCTGAAAACTAAACCCATGTCTGCTTCAATACAAATTTGAAAAAAAGTTGGAAAGAAGTTTTCCATTGTGCTAATGTTGTGTGAGTGGAAGAGCTTTGACCTAACATAAAGTAAACACTTAAAAATATTGGATAGTTTGAAATATGTGTGCTAAATTGCTGTTTGCTACTCAAAAACTCGCGGAGTCGTCGGTCAGCAATATTTTCTTATTTATTATTTTGACATGGTTTTGCTGAAGTTTAATTAAACGTGAATAAGACATCCACTCCGATCACCATTCAGCCAACACGTCCTTAATCGGGAACTGCATGGTTATGATAACTGGTGATAGATATCCAAACGGTTCTATAAATACTCAAGAGTTTGTAGGCTGGGACATTTCTCAGAAAACATCATCATTACAATGGGAGGCATTCCTTGTCCCTGCTGCTTTGCTTTGCCCTAATCCTCATCCCTCCCTCTCTCTTTCCTTCAGTCCATCATCTGGTGAAATCCTCGCCTTTTCTTTCTTTTGGGATAGAAGCCAGGGTTTTGTCTCCCTTGTTTAACACTTTGGCCTGCCAGCCATCCTTTCATTCCCTGGCTTCTTCGCTTCCTCTCTCCTTTCCCCTCAGAAGGAGCTGTCTCTCCTCTCCTCTATCAATTAATCTTTTTTTCTATGTGGCTGCTCTGCACTTTCCTGCAGAGGAATGTGTGTTTGTGGTTTATTCACCCAGTGAGACCCTCAGGCTTTCTGTTAAATGCATTGTAGTTTGGATGAGTGTTAAGGTTGCTCTCCCCCCCAACTCCCCTTCCTTGTTGAATGGCACCATCAGGGCCTGTGCCAGGGAAGCTGCAAAGTCAAGTCCAAATCCGAACTGTAAAGCTGAAATGGCTTTTCTTTGAGTCTTGACAAACTTGGCCGGATAGCACTGATCTGAATATTAATGGTGTCAACATCAATAACTGATTGTACAGAAATTTCTTTGAGGAAATTTGTGAAAGAGGGGATTGTAATAAGTGAGTAACCTGCTTCCTGTGATGGTTGTTGATCATAACTTTGGTTATTTATAGGTATGTTTGGAGTTAACATTCAGTTTAACAACTGAAATCAGCTATGTATCACTAAAAGTTTTCATTTTCTCGTACATGTAATATTTACAATATTCTGATTACTATTTACCTTTTTTTTGTTGAAAAAGTCAGTATTATAGTTATGGTATTTACATGAGGTAATTAATAACATATTCTATTCATATTCCCAGTAACATGTTACAGAGTATATTTTAATGATTCACACTAACATTACATCACCCTATGCCACTGCAATGTTTACATCTATCTAAGCCTCAATTGCGTCCATTTCCTTCAAGACAGTCTGGATTCTTCTTTCACTCTAAAAGCTATTTTTCCTTCAGCCCCCCTTTCTGTCACTAGCTGTAACTTATCTTGCATTTGATGTTTGACTGGGAACTCAAGATGTCCAGTGCAAAAAAGCCAACAAAGTAATCTACGTCTGAACTTTTGATTTTGTATTATAAATCATTCCCCAGAAAGGCAGTCTATGGGGTAAAAAGTACCTTTGGATCACTTTAGTTAACTTCTTTCTTTAACTATAAAACTGCTGATCAAAAAATAATCACACTATCACACTTGATGGCAGGCCACATTGTATTAAATGCATGTTGGTTGAAACTGAATTCAGAGGTACATTATGTCCAAGTCTTGAGCATGTATTGTAAAGCAGTAGTGTGCATTGCAAAATCCTGTGGTAGGACTTAATGGTGCAGTTAATATATGGATGTGTACATCATGCGACTAAGAGGTCTTTCACACCAAGCCAACAGTGGGACAAGCTTTGAGAATTGGTGCATATCTGTCTAAAATTTCCAATTAGTGCTTTACCATTGCCATTTCAGGATTCTGCAGTCCTCTTTTTCAGCCAATTCAACATGTAGAAAAATAACATCCCGTTTCTGTGAGTGGACGCTCCAGTCGTGACAGAAAGCAAGTGCCCAACTTAACATTCAAAGCACACTTTTGTGTCATTGGTCATCCTCATTTTCCAAATCAAGCAACACTTGTACAAGAGTGTGGAGTGAGGATACTAAAGACAAACCGATAATCAGGACCAGCTCGGTATGAACTTACTTCAAAACACTTTTTCCAATTTACCTTATTGTATAATATATACCTAAAAACTTTTCTATTTGCAGCCTTTTAAGATAAAAAGGGATATTTTTTCTGAGGGTTTCTTTCTTTATCCATTTTATTGTCTATTTCTTCTTAATGCTTTCTGCACCCCGCTGTAATGTTTTATAATGTTTGTATGTAAAGCACCTTGAATTGTCATATACATGAAATGTGCTATACAAATAAACTTGTCTTGCCTTATTGTACAGCTTTAATGTGATTATTACTTACTCTAAATACAATCTTATTTGGTTATGGCAATCAGAAAAATGCTGTTTACATAGCAATGACTAAACGTATGCTTCAAAATAACCATAAAATTTAATCTATTTAGAGATGCACAAATTGCTTGGCCTCAGCAGATTACCAGCATCGGCCAATTTTCTGCATTACTAGTGACTAGTGGACGAAGCTCTTAGAATTCTCTTTTTCTGTGGTCAAGTGAACACATCATTCTCATAACCACTTACTTAAAACTCTCATAGTCAAAAGCTGTGGAGGTGGGAAAAAAACCTGACCCTGTGTTAAGTTGTGCTGCCTGGCATGACACACTCATTTGAATGCCTCCAACTGAGTTCAGATGAAAAATTTCAAACATAGCTTAGAGTCAGCTGTCCAATCAAAGCACAGATTTTTTTCCCCCTCTTCTACGACCCAGGAGAGGAGAATGTAATGGTGTGTGTTTTCATTTGCCCTGGTACGAGGCCAGCTGTCGACCGAGCTGCGTGTGTGGTGGAGGGGGAGATCCATGGGGTAGACTGGGCCAGGGCTGGTGCTGGGAACCTGGAACTGAAAAGTCCATTTGCTGAGTGTCTGGGGTGTCTACAGCGAGAACAAAGAGCTAAAGAAATAGTGTTGTGTTAAGCTAAAGTTACTAAATATTCTTGTGTGTGCATGTGCTCTTAGAAAGGATCAAGGAGCTGTTTCAGCAAGATTAATTGTTAGAAAACCGATGCTGCCTCGACTGTGAGGAATTTAATGGTACCAGGGGACTAGAACAATTTAAGTGGGCTGCAGGGACTTAAGGTTTTAGTGACTGCAACGGGATTCTGCATATTTAAGGGTTACGTGTGCATTATTTTAGAGTGTGTGTGAAATGACTCGACTGTGGTTCCTTGTTTGTTTGGAGGGCAGAGGAATGAAAACAATTAAGCTGTCTGTAGACTGTTGTTGCATCTGTTCATCTGCTATTTAGATGCTGTTGTTTGCCGTATGTGAGGAGAGAAATGTTAAACTGGAATGGAGAAAACGTTTGTTAGCTAGCCAACAGTTGATGGTTACAGAGATGCAACTTTTAAAGGCTGAGACATCCTCCAACATATCCATACCAGGGCCCACAACTGTCATGACTGTATGCTGACAATCACCCACAAAACCAGCACTGAACAGCTGCTTATGAAGATCCAGTAGAGCCTGACCAGGTTTCACACACAAAAGAATTGACTGATGACGCTGGGAAAATAACAAACTTTTGAGGTATTAGGAGTTGTCATGTACTCTATGTGGCATTTGTGCTCATCCTTGTCTCAGAAAGCCACTGCTTTAAAAGTGGACGGAATCTGTTTGGTGGGGGTGGGGGGAAGCACAGTTGAAGCCAAATGGTCGCTTCTGATAAACAAAGAGAAGTTTAGAAGAGGGAGGAACTGCCAGGAGAATGTGCTGTCTTTAAAGAGCTTTGGGCCTTGGGATTGTTCTTGTGATGTAGTTAGGGATAAGTAGTAGTATGGTGAAAAATATTATCACCATATTTCATTTTATTGATTAATCTATAGCCCCTTTCAGACTTGCTCTTAAAAGCGGTAATGTTGCGGACTTTGTCTTTTATACCGCTTGCATTCAGACAAACGTTCCGCTCTTTTACCTCGGAGCTGTAGTGGAGTCGACATTTACCAGCTAGCCCCCATGTCTTAAGTGCGGAAATGTTGCGGCACATCGTTTTGCTTGAACGCACAAGAAAGGTCCGGACAAGTCGCAACACAAAGACGTCCTACCCTGTTCCGACAATCGACTTATCCGGAACATTTCCCCATATCGGAACGTATCCGGGACGTAAAAAGTCAGCAAGGAAGTGATATGTTTGAAAAGACAACTCCAGTTAAAGGGCGAATGGACTTGACCACAAGTATTCCGCAATGTTAGTCTGCAAGCGGCTTACATCATCACAGTATAGAATTCGTTATGCTGTCATTGTTGATGTGTTTAATTACATACTTTTTAAAGCTAAACTATATTTATTTCCAGTTATATTTGCATTATACATTAGATAAATAACATATTTCCTGTCTCGCTTAATTTCATGTCAGCTTATATATTGTAAACCATTGTCAAAGACTGAGTAAAAAAAAATGGGATAAAGAGATCAATCAATCATGCTTTATTTAAAGAGCACTTTTTCATAGAGAAATGCAACTCAAAGTGCTTTACATTAAAAGCGTAATAAACAAATCCCCCTGACCCTTACCCATCAAGCCCCTAGACTATAAACCCACAATGCAAATGGTTACTTCAACAGTTTCAGATGATAATACAAGTTCACTCTGAGTATGTCTCACCTCTGCTTTTGCATCTCCAGCTAGTAGAATTCATTTTCCCCACATGCGTTTAGCCCTGCTCCCTGATGGTAGCTTAAACTATGTTTTGCAGCAATGATAATTAATTTGACGGTTTGTTCTGTTAGTGGATCTGCTCTAAAGGGTGTAATTCTTATCACCAACATTGACAATAATTTAATTTTGACCCATCCATTGTTTTATTGTCTGGATGTAGATGTAGCTGTTGTGTTGTGTGTATTGGCTTTGTCGGCATTATTAGTTGATGAGGTTGTGTAACTTCCAACAAAGGACAAAAGCTGTAAACGTCTGTGCTGTAGCTCATTGCTCTGACTCATTAAAAAGTTAATTGCGATTCTGACTTACTGTCTGTTTTTCCTGTGCAGATTCATTTCTTCATGACTCGGGTGGCATTTTAATAAGATTAGACTCTATGTTAGAGTCCCAGTGATATAATTGTGCTTTAATTTGTAGTTGATTACCTTTTGATGAAAGCAAATTGAACCTGAATGAGGGTTATTCGTCTGGTTTCATGTAATACCAGGAGGGTTTCAGAGGTAAAGCGTATTGTGTGCCACTGTGATAGAAGTTGCATTGAGTTGGGTATAGTGTGTATTTTTGTGGTATCCAAGGACCTGATCACACTCTCTGAAGATGTCACTGACCGTATTAAAGTGGTATAATATTTAATCAGGTGACTGTTGCGTTGTTTTACTTTCTACATTGACCAGATTCTTTGTTGTGATTCCTGTGGTTATGCAAAAGTTGCATATCTAATCTCTGTCACTATGCCATCATAATGCACCTTTTACTGTGAAGGAGAAGAGATGCTGCAGCTAGAGCGTGACCTAGAAAAATAGCAACTAAAATTCAGAACGCAGAGATTTAGCCTGTTCATTTCGTTCATTTGGTGTAGAAAGGTTTGCTGGATTTTTATGAAATGCAGGCCATATGTCAGATTAAGACTCATCCCCGGTGAGCCTCCCCACCCATTAATGTGACTGCAGACACTCAGACTTGTGCTGTATTGAAAATGAGTCAGTGTTACAAAATCTGATCCAGAGAGATGACTGATTATATTTTATTCAAAAAGGCACCAGGGTGCTTTTTCCCACACACAACACTGATTCACTTTGTCAGACAATTGGAAACCATCCCTGAAGGTCACATGGTATCAATTTTTGTTGCTTTGTTTTAATATCTCATGTTTTAAAAAAAATAAAAAAAATTTTTTATTTAAGCTAGTTAGGGACTTTGTCAGAAATTGTTTTGTGGGATTATAAAATCTACCTGTAACTAAAAGAAGGCCTGTTGCAGTGTTTTGTAACGTTTAGGACTTTGCTGCACTGAACACGTGTCTTCTATCGGAGGTGCATCAATGCCAGAATGACTCGCTGTGCGTTCATTATTGAGCTCTCCACATGTGTGCGTTTTGTTGGAAACTGGAAGAGGTATGAGTTATTTAGCATTTCAAAAAAAAAATGAAAACCCCTTTTCTTCCGAACTAGTATCCATTTGCGCGTGTCAATAGCGTTACAATCCTATCAAATCTGTCCATCATATAAATACGCAACTGATCCGATCACTATCTGGTGTCCATGTAAACGTGTCAGCTGGAATATCTGATCACATTGATTTCAATCGAATAGATTAGATATTTGTCCATGTGAATGTAGTTTATGCTCTAGTCACAGATTAACATATTTTATGTGATGTGTTAGCAGTATAAACTAGTTAATTTTCACTGTTTTTCATCATGATCAGTTGTAAAGAAAAATGGCATTGCAGTCTTTTCCTCTTTCTTCTTGCTCCTCTATGCAGCAGTGTGATTCAGAAACCACAAACAAAGCCATAATGTTGTGAAAACAGAACAGTTTTTACCTCCTAAACATCCCTCTCTCTCTGTTTTTCAGGGTGG
The DNA here is from genome assembly GCA_037177055.1 of Atherinosoma microstoma. Lineage (NCBI taxonomy): Eukaryota > Metazoa > Chordata > Actinopteri > Atheriniformes > Atherinidae > Atherinosoma > Atherinosoma microstoma. Next base: position 10,941,573 of record JBBBVU010000005.1, read on the forward strand.
TGAAGGAAGAGATATCCGATGATAGTGCCAAGTTGCCTTGTTTTAACGGCAGAGTGGTGTCATGGGTAAGAAATAATATACCAGTTGACATATTTTTTGTTACCCCAGCTGTGGGAGTTGCACATACTTTTTCTTGTTCTCAGTGTTGTAAACCTTTGTATGACTTGATTTCCTCCTGGGGTTTGTCTAAAAAATGTTAAGACAGTGCTTTTATCTCCTCCCTCAGGCCAATGATCTTGTTGAGCATAGAAAGACAAAACGGCAATTAAAATCTGATTCGGTCAATAACTTTGCTTAAGTGAGACTGCAGACGTTATACAGGCTTGTTCTTGGGAGGGTGTTTTGTTTAAAATGAAGAACGTCTTCTGAAAAGAGAGAAACACCTTGGAAAGACTAGGTGTCGAGCCAGGTTAAACAGGAGGAAACAGGCTCAGCAATGGCATGAGAAAAATATTCTTGGAGCTTTTACAACAGGGTGAGTCACTGTAGGCAACAACGTGTCCTGTTAGTTTAGATACACTTTGAAGTCAATCTAATCATTCATCAAATCTTGTCATGTTGTTTCTATGGCTTCCTCTAACATTTTAAATGTATTTCACAAAATTATTCACATCATAGCACGGGAGCTCTAAGGATATGCATTTATTGCTTTAACTTTCTAACATCCACACATTTCCATGTGTAATCACACCCCCCCATATCCTCCATTCTCAGAAAAAAAGACCCTCCTGAATACTTCCATCCAGTTTGGGTGGTACCCTCTTTGGCATATTTTACCTTAACTGAAAAGATTAACTAAAGTCAGTAGCTGCTTTTATATTTTTATACTAAGGTCACAGTTCACAGAGGTTTTGTATGTGATTATTGTTT